>JABUQX010064789.1:0-32500 GCA_015478945.1 Trachelipus rathkii
AATATACATATTATGTGGCTATTCTAACATCATGTATATATTTAAATATTTATATTATATCTTAGTAATATTTTCACTATATATTATCAGTTATACGTATTATAATTTAAATTTAATAAATATTACTATTTTAAATTACTTATTACTATCTAATATAATATCCATTACTATTAATATACTTATTATATATTATTCTATTAATTATACTTATTATATATATATTTAATAAATATATATCCATTTAATTTAGATATTAATCTTATATGATGTATATATATATATAATTTACTTATGTATATATATTATATAAATGTATATTATATATAAATAATATAATATAATAATTTAATATATATATATAATATAATCTATATATAGAAAGAAAAATAAGATATAATCTATGCTACAAAAGATACACATTTTTATTTATGTAATTTTCTTATATAATCATTATTTATTCTACTATATATAATAATATAATTATATATTCCTCTAATCTTCCCATCTAACTCATATATTCCAGTTGAGCGGTGATTTTGAGCAGTACCCTAGGAAACGCATTATAAGTAAGATTATGTAGACCATTCGAAAAGAAAGCTCACTTTAACATACCCTTTATATAACTCACTTAAGTGAGAATATAATATAGCTTATCAGTTATTAAAATAGATTTTTATGGATGTTTCATCGGTTTGACATGTGAGCGATTAGTCCTATGTTAGGTTATCCTTATATCGTCAAATGTGAGGGTTATACCTCTTTTGCTACAAGCCCTACACATCACTCTCTTCGCAGGCTAAACCCAAGTACCATTATATACTACTGTTTTATGAAACTTTTATTCTGCGCCTCTCCAATAAAGTTCATCTTTTCCACTTCAGTATTATTATAAGCTATTTATTGCTGTATACCGTGAGATTAATAATTTATTCTTCTCGGTCTCACCAGTAGGTTGATACCATAGTTTTAAGGTATTTGTAAATTATGCAACGCTAAACCCAATAGATACTATTAAAAAATTCATTCCATATGAAAATCATTCTATATGACTTTGTTTATTCTTCTACATTTAAGATCTCATTTACAAACCACTTTCTTAAAATGCAACTAATATCCTTTCATTTATTCAATCAATCATTTACACCTAAAATATACCATAAAGCACCCTTAATGTGATTAGTATCTATACATTCTTTTACAGATTAGTTATACTACTATAATAAATACATTACATTAAAAGTTAAAAATATATTTATCAGAAAATAATGCAGGGTCCTGATTTAGGATATTTATAGATTTTTAGGAGAGGAGAGGAGAAAAAATAAAAAGAGAGAGAGATGAGAGAGAATCGGTGAAGAGCGTAGTTAGCATATCTGTTTCAAAATTAATACTGAAAGCAAATTTTTTAATTACAGAGCTTCCAAAGTTATATACGAGAGACACAGTAGTGTAATGAGAGCAGAGAGTATATGGTGTACAAATAAGATTGTACGAATACGAAGAATGAATGGGGAAGCGGAGAGACGATAGAGATGAGGGAAAATTTATTGAGCAGTGACACAGAGAGAAAAAGTCTTGACAACAGAGCCTTAAATAGCAATTCAGTTTAGATAATATAGGTTATTAGGCATCTCTCATAATTTTTTTCTGTTTATAAATTAATTTGTATTACAATTAAAATCGTTATTTTAAAGCATTTTAATTATATTCAAAGCGTTTCATTCCCTCTGATATTATTTTTTTTATTTATTAATTTTCTCTATATAAGATGACACATAGGATTCTTTTTCAATTTTTATTTATGGGGTTATATTTCTCTGAATCAAATCACTATTCAGGCTTCGGGCGTAATACAATTATTCAAACAATGAGTACGTAGATAAAACTTTAGTTTTCACTTTGTTGATTGTCAGGCACTGTTCGAGATATTGGAGAGTACTTAAATATATATTACTATATTTGTACGACTTAATCAAACGAAACATACACATATTCACATTTAAACCGATTGCTTTTTTCTGTGTATTCGCACCTTTAATACTATTCGTTATTCTCGTACAAACCAAGATCTTTTCTTTTTTTCCAATAAGCTTACTATTTTAAAGATTATAATTAGCAGAAATACTCATCTATCTCTTCTCAGGTATATCTACTATGCGATTATGAATGATTACTCCGATTATAGACAATCGATATTTTTTATTATCTTTAATAAACATTCGTAATTACTATATATTTCGATAGATGTTTTTTTGTTATATTAATTATATTTAGTATATATTTATTGAAAAATAGCCATTTATTTTTATTGTTTATAAATATAATTTGTCTGATATTGAGTTTCTTTTTGATATATAGGAAATAACATCTCATTATACATAAAATTAATTTAGCATAAATAAATTATTATTTTTATTATCTTCAATATACTATTAATTTTGTAATTGTTTTCTAAATAAGATAAATATAAATGCCTAATTAACTTGGGAAAACTCAATTATTAAAAATAATTCAAAAAAAATTTTATAATCATAATAAACTTTGGGTATACGAACTTTTTCTCAACATTGATGTAATAAATTGAATTTATATATATTTTAAGAGTATATTTATTTAATTTATTACATATTAAATATTTTATTTAAATTTCGTATCAATTATATATATTCTCCCAGATATGATTGAAATCTAAATTTATTTAATTTACATAAATCATTATCAACACCACCACAAAAAAATATAATATAAAACATAGTTCACTCAGCCCTACCACACCGCTCCGATATGATAATAGAATATAATTATTATATTAAATCTTTAAAAGTTAATATCTATTAAAATTTTTAATATATATATAAATAGTATAAATATCATATCTTATAATAAAAAAAATAAAAAATAATAAATGTGATTCAATATCATAGTATATATATATTTCAATTATTAATTTTTCCAAGAGTATTTATATTAATTAATAAAAAAAATTATCATCATAATATTCTATATCAAAAATTACAATCTATTATTTATTGATTAATACTCAATATAGCTTATAATTTTCTTCTTTCATATGTAATATATATAATAATATAAATAAATGTAAACATTATATATATTAAATAATTATAATACTTAATTATTAATAATATCTTATATATAGTATATTACATAATAATATATATATATAAGTTTTACAATGATATATTTATATTATTAATTATTAATTTATAATAAATAATTTAAAAGTGAGCAAATGTATAGTACAGTGCATCATATTAGTAATATTAATATAATAATAGTGCATTTTTAATTATTAATATTAAAATATAAAATAGCATGATTGATTGAAAATTTATTTTTAGAGAAGCAATATTATATTAAATTATAATTATGTAAATATATAAAAAAAGGTTATGTTTTTTTTAGGGGTATAATTGTGCGTTCAGTAATTGAGGTGTTTTGTTTTCGGTGTAAATCGAAGTTTTTCGGATATGTTGTTACCTAATTATTAGAACAGTATTAAGGAGACATATTCTTGACGTATTAGAATTGTATGGAACCAAAAAATTAAAAGGAAAATGCTAATATGGCTTCGCAAAGTTTACATTAATTTATTTTTTACAAGTTTATTTTTACAATCAGAATATTTTTGAATTATTAAACCGTTAAATTGTTTATATTTTAAAAATAAATTTTTATGAAATTAGGATTAATTCAAAGAAATTTGAATTGTGCTTATATATATTTGCATAACTTTTACATAAGATTTTTTTTTTTTTTATATATAATTACGTTATAATAATTTTTTATATTTTTTTTTTATATATACCATTATATTACATAGTGTAAATCACAGCAGTTGGCGTACATGCATTTTACAGATCGTCTCTGCTGTGAAGCCTTTCGCTTTCTATATAGAGCATGCTCTTATTAATAATTGTTCTTCGCGATAGTGATGTCGTGTTATAACGGTGCATCTTTTTAGGGATAAGATGCTGGGGTAGCTGCGTATTAGAAGTTTAGTGATAATCAAGCGATGTCTGACATTTCCTGTTTATCGTTACAGCTGCTGTGCAATAGTTTTAATCTATGGTATTTTTGTTAGTAAAAAAAAATTATATAATATATATATATTTGTTCATATAAATTAAATCAAAAATATGTTTACATATTTCATGGTTTAAATTGCTAATCTAACTTAAAGTTATTAATAGAATAATAATAATAATTATTAATAGATATGATAATAAAATAAATAAATAATTATATATATAATAATACTATATATATATATAATATTTAAATATTAATTAAGATAAAATATAATTTAATATATATATATATATAATTATGTGTAACATATAAATATATTAAAAATAGGATAACTATCTTTACAAGGAAAGTTAATATTAAATGAAATGAAATCAGAAGATGATATCGAAATTAGCCGAACGCTAACAGCGTGAAACCCTGACATGTCACTGTGTATAGCTATAACTCAAATTAGAAAGAACTGGAAGATTGCAAAAAAGGTGATTTAGTTAATATTAAGATTAATTTAATTTATAAATTTTTAATTATGTAATGGGTGTCGTGGAGAAGTGGAAATGACTTGAGAGTGAGGAGAAGATCCAATCTTATAGCTGTCGATCACCGCGATGAAGGGAGAAGACCACTGATCTTTCAACATCATTGCGATTTAATCAGTGGTATATCATTTAAGTTAAAATAAAAAAATTGTTTATTATGTACAGAATTTAATGAATTAGTTTATTGAATTATTTATTGAAAAATTTCATATAGGTTATATATACCTTTTAGAAATACTAAAAATCATCCTTTAAAATGTCCAAGGTATTTTCGAAAAGGATCAATAATTTCATTATGCGAAATCAAAATTGAATTTCAGCATAATATAAAAAAAAATATTTTTTTATGTTTTTCGAATGGTATTTAAAAATAATAATTATTAACTATAATAACATAATCTATTATATAATATAATATTTCTATATATTATATAGATTATTATAAATATATAATGATAATTAAATATATATTAATATATATATAATTATATCTATAATAATTATATAAATTTATTCTCATGCATGTATATACACGGATTTTATATATATGCAGGAGAAAAAATGGTAATTAAATAAGAAAGGCCTAGAGGATAATAAAACTAATAAACTTTTAATTCTTTTAAACATATTATATATAATAGTTAAAACGTTTAGAAATTATAAAAAGAACCTTATAACTGATAACTAAATTTAATTAATATTACAATGTTATTATGTCGTAGGCAATTTATATTTATAAGACTGTGATTATTTATATATATATTTTATAATAATTATTATTATTAATATTAAAATTAAGTTATATTAAATTATATATATAAATTATTAATTATTTTTGTATATTCTTAATATAATTATTTATTATTATTCTTAAATATTTATTAATTAATTAATATTAATTATATCATTATTATTTTTATTATTATTTTTTATTTTTTTATTTTTAGTTATTGATTATTTTTTATTTCAATTTATTGTACGGAAATATTTAAAACAAAAAAATTAATAATTAATCGCCCATTTGGAGTGGGATCTAGGTCCGACGGGGGACAAGAGGGGAAGAAGTCACATCAGTCATTCACGTGAGGAGGAAACCCCAGACTAACATGCCATAATTTGAAGTATAAGTATGTCATAACCTTTAGTTAAATAAAAAAATTTATCACTATCATCTTTACAATTTGAGAATAATACTATATAACTGACAGGAGAGTGGAAATGTAATAATAATAGAGTGTAGAGGGATGCGATGCCACACAACGGATAAACATAATAAAATAGTATATAAATATATATAAAATAGCAATTATATTATATATATATAATTATTTAAATCATATAATTTAAATAATATATTATTAACATAATTATAATTAATATTAGGATTATAATTTATATTTGTAATCTGAACTTTTATAATATTATATAATATAATTATTTATACATATATATATAAACATATACATATAACTATCAATAGATAATCTGTATTCATATATTAATAATATAACATATACTATAATATACGTAAATTATAATAATGTATTAATATATTCAAATGGTGCTCATCTCACTTTTGACATGAGTTACTGACAATAACCTTTAAGAGATCCGGGTGACTCGGACAGCTATGAAGAAAATTTTAAGTTAATTATTAGGATGAAACACTAGGTAATACAGGTAGAGTCTAGGAGGTAAAATTGTACATTTCCTAAGAGTCACTTCAACATATCAATCAAACATACAAACTATATATATTACGAGCAAATTACTCGACTTATTACATATATAAGTGAAATAGAAAATTTACAATATAACTTAGTATGTAACTTCTATTAAATTTTGTTCCTGGGATGACGAAGGATCTAACAACTAGGTGATGCATCTAGAAGTATCTTTTGCAAAAGATAGGGTTGTAGCTTAGTTATAATTTTGTCGAAACGCAAGCATCAAAGTAATTAAGTTGAATCATGAATGTAGTTGTTATACGTATGTATAAGGATTAATTTAGAATTTTTGATATACTTTTTATTTCATTTTATTTTTGTGTTAATTTATTGGCAGATATCTGCTATATATATGATTTTGACATTCATCAAAGAAATGATGATTTTACATTTGAGTTCAACTTTTGAGTCTTTTTTCAAAAGCAAGGATTATTTATTCGGACCTTAAAAAAATTATAAAGGAAAATATATTGTCTGCATGTCTCTTGCTTTTGGAAGTTAAATGATCAGAGTATATTTAGTTTACACTATTCGTATATCATGATCATGATCAGCCATCTCCATGTAAAAAATAGCATAGAAAATTAATCCGAAACAATTTCTTTACACTTCAGAGAATAAGAACGATTGGGGTTACGGTAATGAATCCCAGAAAAGTTCATCATAATAGATTTTATATGAAATTAAGCTCTTTTATTTCCAACTAAGAATTAATAATGTTTAAGCTCGTTTGAATTGGGCTATAATGAGACCTAGTATCAACGATATTATTTGTTTAAAGCAAAGAGGAAGTGTTCTACAATTTTTATGTTACTTCTAGTTAATTGTGACAAATTAGTACATTAATACGGACATTCACAACCATACCTAATGATGGCACGCGATTATATATTGACAACAAAAGAAACGTATATAGATTTATTAGGGAATGTGGTTAAATGAGCGGCTTTCTATATGTGATTGACAACATGATCATAGGAGTTCAGAGATTCAGGATCGATCGCGTCAGAACGTATTTTAAACCAGTGATATAATAAAATATATAATATAATATATTATATTATTTAATATATAATAATAATATATATATAATTAAATTATATTAATAAGTATAATAAATATATAAAATATATATATATTAATATAGTATATATATATTATAATTAAATTAATATTATAATATAATAAAAAATATATTATATATCTTCATTTTCTCTATCGGACATATATATAAATTAATATTTATAATTTTCCAACATATTTACAACATTAAATACACACACCAACACTAGTTTATATAATATATATTATTAATATTAAATATTATAATAATTTTTATAATAATTATTTATAAATTATATATATATATATATTAACTATATTTATTATATCTAAAAATTATAAACATGAAAAACCACCTAGAAATAGTGGGTGTTTTTAGAATTAAAATAATAGCTTAATTACTATATAGTATATCTTATATTATATATATATATTATATATATAATATATTATATCTATACTAAAATAATATAATATATGAATAGTGTAATATAATAATGTTATTGGTTATAGTATAGAATAATATATATATGAGTTTTTTTATTAACTAGTATCTTGATGAAAACAGATGATAATAATTAATAATAATTATATATATCATTTAGAGGTTAAGCGGATTCGTGGAACGTATATGTATGAAATCCGTCATTTCCGTATCCGCATCCGCATATGCGGATATCTGTGGTTTATTGTGATAGTATTCTATATTGAATTTGATATTGGTGTCACCCATATATATTGATATATAAATATATAGTCTATTACGCTAGTTATATGATGAATATTCGATATTATATATATATATATACTAAATATTATATATATATATTATATATTAATAGTTATATATATTAAGTATTTAATATATGTATATATATTAGTAATGGATATATATATATAGGTGTTTATATTAGTAGTAATATAGCTGATTACACATTTATTTATTTATAAGTATAGAGTATGTATGAGAATGAGTGAATATAATTATATATTTGAGATAGTAATGGGGTAGATAATTGATATATAATTATAGGGTAATGTTATATAATTATAATTTTAATATTAATAGTAGGAACTTTCTTTCAAAATTGACAGAAACACTCATGCTGAGTAAGATAATAGATTTGATCTGCAAAAAATTGACGCATATGCAAGCAGCTTTTCTAAATCCTAGATACAAAAGGAAATTTTTGAACTAGTGTTTTAGCAGAGGGTTTAAATAATTTAGATGCCTTATGCGAGTGAAATGTGCTAATGCAATATCACCACAAATAATAAGCGAAAGACTACAGAAACCACGCAATTACCATCTGCTAACGAATCCATGCTGAATCCATGAAACGTTCTTTCGGCTTCTTAGAGAGATGAAGTGTCTTGTTTCAGTGGGTGTAAATGACACTAAACCTATATTGTGAAGAAATATCAAATCCGATGAAAGATCGTTCACTGTTTTTTGTGGCGTATTAATTGTAAGAATTTTACAACATTTTGAGAGTCAGCCAAGGTAATTCAATATGCTATACTTTCAACAAGTGTATGCTAATTTGCGTCTTTCAGTGGTGCAGTCTCATTACGAGATCGAAAGGAGAAGCAACTCCCCTGAAAGGCTCAGTAAGATTTCCCTTGGAGATAAATTTGAGAATTATTTTTTCAAGCATTAAAATATATATATCTTTTTCAAAATGGGTGGAGGCTTTTGGAAAATTTGGTGGGGTAAAAAAGAGTTGGGTCCAAGCGTCCAGCATCTGGTACACAGCTATATTATTATATACTATATATATTTTATTTAAAGTATAAATATATATATTATATAATATTATATTATAATATATATTATATATTATATTATATTATAATATATATATATATATTATAATAATTTGAATGCATTACGGCTAAGAAAAGGTTTATAGGAAGTTCTATGGCAGTGTGTTTAGTAATATCTCCGTGTTTAATGGTAGGCTTTCTGAATATGAATAAAAGTATGTAATGAGTGATGTGAGCGCGTGTTGTTAAGAATATGGTGTCAAAGGTTGATTGGTTTATGTTATTATGGGAGTGAGACTAAGTGGTTGTGTTTTATGTTCCTTGGTTATTCTAATTTATATAGGATGGGGTTTATGAAAGAATTATGAGTTGGGCGATGGAGAAATGGTGTTAGAATGATGGGAATGGAGATGAGTGGAGGGTTACACTTACTTATTAGTTATTGCGATGATTTGGTTCTTTGATAGGCGATTCCGATAGAAGAGTTATGAGAAGATTGGTAGAGAGATTTGCGGGTGTGTAAAAGGAGGGGTTTGATAAAGGGTAGAAGTGTAAAGGAGTAAGGTTATGGTTGTGATGAGATACTAAAGGTGTGAAGTTTATGTTAGATGGTGAGCAGCTGGAAAACAGTGTCTGAGTTTAAATATTTAGTATGTGTTGGATTAGAAGGGAACGGATTATGCAGATGGTAGGAGAAAGTTGTGAATGGCAGGGAAGTGGCTGGTGCAATAAATCGTTGGTGATGTAAAAGGACTAGTCTGGAGTGTGCTAGGGTCATGCGCATTGAGGGTATGTAGTGTCCTGCGTTGTTATTGATAGAGAATGAGACTATGGTCTGGAATAGAGATATAGATCTAACATTGTTCGGTGGCAGAAATCTTAGGGCGTGCTAGGTGTGAGGCATTGAATAAAATGAGAAAGAACCGTATAGAGAATGTGGTGTGTGAGAAAAGGGTAAAAGACGAGGAGATAAAATGATAGTATGTTGAGACATGGTTTGTCTGGTGGAAGGGGATGAAAGGATCCTCGGTTGTGGGAGGCGGATTAAGTAGGTGGGTGATAGTGTTTGGGAACTCTGATTGGTGGTGCAAGTGTATGCAAAAGATATAAAAGTGTTATTTTTGTGATTTTCTAGTTATAATCTTTTGTGATTTGTTTTAGCCAGGAGAGAAATGTGGAGTCTTGGCAGAGTGTGGCGATCAGAAGGTGATATTACAGAGATGTGATGTGGCGTGGGATTTGTAATTGGGTGGTTGTTTCGCCACTTGGGCCAGGATACCAGCTACACTCTGTTACGGAAGTTACCGATAGTGGAGAAATCTCCGTGAGAAGCGTTCGTGCCAAGTGAAGTCTATGCAGTTGGATATTTTCTGATTTGCGACGAAGTTTTCAATGCTATCGACAAATTGTACAGGGGGGCTGGAATAAGGCTCCAGGGCTTTCTTTTCGACTTTTGTTCATATGTAATGCTACTGATTATCTCCGTTGTTCAGGATGCAGTGATCTATCATTTCATTTCCTTCTTATGAAAAGCATGAATTTAGATGAGAAGAAGAAGAAGAAGAAGAAAGACATATATAATTATATATAATTATATATATTATATATTATTATTATATTATTATTGTTTAATTATATATTTATATATTTATATATATATATCTATTATAATTTATATTTATATATATTGGTTTTATATATTATATATTTTATATATATTATATCTATTATATATATAATTATATATATATAAAATATATATATTAATATATATATTATTTTTTATATATAAATTTAAATATAGCATTATATACATAACATATATATATATATATATAATATAATATTTATTATATTTTATAATATATATTAATATATAAATAATATATATATATAAAATATATATTATATATATATAATTATATATATATTATTTATATATATATGATAAATATTATAAATAGTATATATATTATATTATATATATATATATAATTATATATATATATATATATATATATATGTATATATATACATATCATATATATATATATATATATATATTAGATATAATATATATTATATATATATATATAATATACAATTATATAATTATAGTTATAATATATATATATATGTATATATATATATATATATATTATAATATATATATTTTAATATTATATATATATATTATTATATCTATATTTATATATATAGGTAACGATAGATTATTTTTGGGAAAAAAGTAGGATGAGAGAAGACGAGAGAGAAGAAGATTATATATATATATATAAATATATTATATTATATATTATTATATATATGTAATTATATAATATATATATAGTAAGAATATATATATTTATATTTAGTATATATATTATTTTAATATATTATTTATATATATGATATATTATATATATTATATATATATATATATATACTAATATATATGTATATATAATGTATATAATATATTATATATATATAATATAGTATATATATGTATGTATATATCTATACGTATATATATATATATATATTTTATATTATATAATATATATATATGATATTTATATTTAATATTATCTTATATATTATTATATATTATATTAGAGTTTATTATATATATATATATATATATTATATATTTATATATTTATATATATTATATAATATATATTATATATATATATAATATAATATATAATATATTTATATATATATATATATATATATATATATATATATATATAGTATATAATATATATATATTATATATATATCTATATATAAATAATATTATATATATTATATTATATATTATATATATATTATATTATAATATAGTATATTTAATATATTATGTATATATATATATAATATATATATTATATATTAATAATATATATATATATATTATATATTTCATATATATACTATATATATTATATATATATTAATTATATATATATATTATATATTTAATATATTATATAATTATATATATTATTATTTTAATTATTATACTATTATTATTTATATATATTATTTATTATATATATATACATTATATAATTATATATATATTTTAATAATATATATATTATAATTATTAAAATACCTTATTGAATATTCGTTATATTAACAGATTTTGTTATTTATTTATATATCTATTGTTAAATTATAATTATATATATTTGATTTTGTTTTTTTGTTTTCTTTTCTCCTTAGGGTTGTTCTTTCTGTGGCTTCTGGGATGGTTTTGGAATTCCGCATGTGCTTTCTATACTTCAGCTTTCTTGTTTGGTGCAGGAGTTTCCTGCTTTCTTTGTTTGGTGCCGCTTTGTTATAGCATGCACTCACGCAAGCTTATTTTAATGTTAAGTTTTGTTGTTTTGTTTGTTATATTTTTTTCATTTAGTTTATAATCTTTCAGTGTATTCAGTCAAATGATCTCTAAAACTGATCATAAGAACAGTTGTTTTTTGAGGAATTGTAGATGTAAATTTAGCCCCTCCCTTTGGTGACTGTAACGTGGATATTCCTGTTGTTTTTAGTCTGAAGTGCGGTTACCGAAGTCTGGCATAGGGTCGAAATTAGAAGGTTGTTATTAGGTTGAGTGTTCAAAAGTTTTTTTTTTTTTTGGTGTTGGTGTGTTTTAAATTCAATACTGTGGACAAGTTTTAGTATATGGTAATTTGGTTATCGAATTTAAGAACAGTGTTTTTTAAGTTTTTTTTTAACATGGAATTTAGCTTGGATCAATATTCACTTTTTGTTGTTAATTTATATCAAAGTTGTGGTGAAGTTTGATTAATTGATGTGTTTTTCTCAAAGCTTACTGTGTTTTGTGCTATTCACCGATTTTTTTTTTATTGTTTCTTCCAGAAAAAGTACCTTAGAGATTGATATATTATATATACTACATATATATATGATCTATATTTATAATATGTAACTTTTATATATATAATTTATTATTATTATATATATATTTATTATTATTATTATTATTATATATTTATTATATATTTATATATTTATTTTATGAATACCTTAATTGCTTCATTATAAAAGCTTTAACTAATCCGCTATCCGCATCCGCCATCCGCGGATAGTGATTTTTACTATCCGCTTTAACTCTAGGAATATATATATGATATTTATTTATTATTATATATATTATATATATATATATATATATTATTTTTTTATATTGATATTTATTAACTATTATATATGCATAAAGATATAACTTCTTACCCTCACATTGGAAGTATGGATAGGCTATAAATTATTATTTATATGTGTGTGTTGTAGTGATGAGTGGTTTGGTGTGTTATGAACAAATTAATAACATTTTTAAAGCTCCACAATTTTTTTACATAAAACTAATTTTTCAAATTTCATGGTTAAAAAAATCCCTTTCATAAATGCACAAATTTACATAATTTTTGAAAAATTTCTATATATATAAATTATATCGTTAAGTATATATTTATATATTATATAATATATAATTAATACTTATATAATATATATTAGTATAATTATTATATATATATTTATTTGTAATGATCTATATATAATATATATTATAATAATATAGATATAAATATATAGAAAGCACTTTGAAGAGAAGAGGGGTGTGCAAAGTTGAATTATTATCGGAATTATTTTGTGTTATGACGAGTGTAAGATATATATTATATATATTATATATATAAATATATTTATATATATTATATAATATATAATATTCTTATTATATATATATAATATATATACTATATATATATATAATTATATATATAAATATATATATATATATATAATATATATAATATATTTGTGAATCACAAATAATTTATTAATAATAAAAATATTATAATCTATAAAATTAATAATAATATATCTCTCTCTGCATATTATAACAACCAGACAGACATAAATTTTTATATTGCACATTTATAATATATATATATATATAATATGATAATATTTATATTAATAAATATCAGTATATATATAAATAAAATTACGAAATTCTCCTAGAAGGCAAGTATATATAAATCGATTATTCTTTTCCAAATATTGATATTGAATCATTACCTCGAACGCGTATTATATACTACTATTATACTTAATATATATATTATAGTAAATATATATGTTATTTTAGTGTTAATTAATATAAAATATTATATTATATATTTATATTTGTACGTAATATATATATATAGAAATTTATAATATAAATTTTATTGGTGGAAAATAGGTTCATGTAGAGTTATGTGTGTAATGATGTTGCAGATGAATTATGTCTTACTAAAAGGTGATGAATTGCTTACTGACTCCAGATGATGGTTTAATAAACTTCAACTTACAAAATCTGTTTTATTTTACTTTTTCTTCATAATGCAAAATAAATTCTATAGAGAGTTTATGGGATTATACATGGACTGTGGTCAAAGTTGGAATGCACTATGGTAATCTTTGAGCCATAGGTAATTATTGTGTGAAGATCTGATCTGCAACTAACACCTGGAAATCATGATTGGGCTAAGGTTTAAACAAAGGGTTGAACAAAGTTTGTTGGACCAAGGGATTTTGCACCATAATGAAGAGGAAAAATATACTTTCAGTTTGGGTCAGATTAATATATGAAAATGTATTATTGTGATTTAGCATAACATGGATTCATTTCCCGTGAATATCTTGAATTTTAAGGAAATACAGCAATGTTGTGGGATGAGATCTGAAACCATGCTATGATCTAATTAATTCTGAGCACGCTCGTTCTTCAAGGAGGATCACCAATCATTACCATTGGAGTGGATGAGTGTTTGAAGGAAGATATTAGCAATAGTGTGGTAGTTTTATGCATAAATTTAATTTTTTTATATTATATGCATGACAAATATTGAGACATTGATAAAAGCATTCTAATTACATTTCAAATATGTTAGGCCTGATTTGCTATGCATACAAACTATTAGATAAATTTGGTGGTTGTTTTGGTCCTTTGTAGCAATGAGTGCTAACTAATAACAAATGTAATAGTGTGCATTGAATATTTATAATATCTATTATTGTTTATAATGACTTGATAATGCATATAACATGTTTTGACATTTATAGATTAACACTTTTTGGGTTATTATAGAATGGAAATTTTCAATAGGCTAGTCGTTTTGGGTGTGCTGAACTTTTTCGGATAAAATCGTGGCCGTAGAGTTTGATAGAGCGATACTAAGTGGGGCAGTGGAAGACCATATATTTATCTATATAAATTGCTTCCAACAAGTAGGTTAGAAATGTGAGAAAATCAAAACGCCTTATTAGACATAACTTTCAATTCACAACCGTTCACAGCAAAATTTTTGATATTGGTATTTTGCCTATTTTATTATTTACTTCTATTAAATACCAATAGTAACTATATTTATATCTTAATATATTTAAAGAAATAATTATTTATTATATCTATATTTTAAAATAATACTATAATATCATTAAATATTATTTTATATATATTTAATTTATATATTAGTATATATTATATTTATATTTTAATTATTAAATATATATATAATATATTTTATAATATTTATATATATATATATTTATAATTTATATATTATAATATATTATTATATATTATTATATTATAGTATATTATTATTAATTAAATAATATATAAATATTAAATCTTATATTCTCTTTATATAAATTTATATATATCTATATATATATATATATATATATAAATTTTGTTTGTGCGTTAAGTGTATATTTTAATTTAAAGATTATTTTCATATTTTTACTATATTACTGTATTACAATTTATATTAGTTTTAAACTCTACGGTTTTTTAATTTAGGTTTTAGTTTGTTATATTTTTTTAAAATTCTGATTCGTCTGTTTGTTTTTTGTTTTTGTTTTTTGGTTTCTTTGTCTTTGGTTTTTTGTTTGGCGGTGTGTTATTGCAGTGAAGTATGAATGGCAAATTGCACAGGCGTGGGTTATATATGACTTTACTACATTCCGTGCTTAGCAATATACTCTACATTTCCGTGAATTCGACTTTTCTTAACTCTAACCCTAACTTTATGCTCATGTTCTGAGACACCCGAATGGTCCTTAAAGGATTTCCATACTCTAAACTCTTAATTATATGTCAACTATACTTATATTCATAATTTCCGAGTCTGATAAGGTGGAGTTTGCTAGGTAACTTAAAACACTTCACCTTAAACACTCATCTAAGAATCTCGAAATTCCTAACTTCGATGTTAGTGCGTGGAAATTAAAATCTTTCTTCCTTCTACTACAATAAATCTTGTGTTTCTGCTACTGTTCCTAATGGACATATTTTCACGCCTTTTTTTGAATATCTTTACTCACTTTACGGACTTTAATATTTCTTTCATCCAAAGTGAGGTCTTTATTTGAAGGAGATTTCAATGTAAAACACACTGAATGGTGTGGGTCCTCTCATACTGATTGTGGGGAGGGCCCGAATCATTCAGCATTCTCAACGTCCTGGAGCAACTAATTAAAGAATAGAGCCTTAGTAATATTCTTGAACACACTTGACCTATGGTTACCCTATCTTCTTCTATAAATAGACCTTTCGTCTATTGGTATATGATGCAAACTAGATATCTTTATTTTACACTTTCTCTCCGCGGAAAAGCTCCATCTGCCTAAGCGTTTTTTCTGGACTTTGATCGGGTCGATATGGGTGGCTTGGTGGTTGTTTACGCCTAACTTATTGATATGTCTGCTTATATGACTTTGGTATGCTTCAGTTTCAATATCTGGCGCGTAGTGTTGGGAGCTGTAATGTTGATGGGATGGCATGTTCATTTCATTCCTGACTAAATTTTTCTCTAACTCATAATCGATGGAGATCGTGGCTTGTTTTGGAACAGTCAGGCTAGAAGACATTGCGTATTGGGAGAGTAGTGGAAAATTCTCGTTCTCCTATACTCTTTGCTAAATTTTCAATTCAGCTAGTAAATCGTATGCAGGATAACTCTTCGAAGAGCAAAGGGCTTTCATCAAACGAAAGTGGTAACCTCCTAGGGCTTCCTACTGGAAAGTTCTTTCTGCTTGGCTTGCAAAACGATTCTAACCAACTTCTATAAATACTGCCTTTCTTCCTCTTATTCGATTTGATGGTTCTGTTGCTAATTCTCCAAACTAGAAGGAGAATATCTTTGGTTCTATTTTCCTCTCAACTCACCTGGACCGATACTGGCACTAACCTCTCTTTATCATATCTAAATCTCAGTGTCCTATGTTATTGCCTGGAAATTTAGTTGATCGAGTAGCATGAAACTACTGAAATCTACTTATGAATTTCGGAAAGGGCGGTTGGACCCGTATGGATTCCTTCCGTGATTTTGAGGGAAGATGTGCTTAGTGCTGTTCCCCGACCAACATCGTCAAACTATATTCTCTATGTTTATACTAGCACTTTCCTCAGTGTGTGGAGTGATCAGCTACTGCACTTGTAAGACGGTTCGAAAAAAGGAATCAGCTCTGACCCTACTAATACGCCCTATTTCTACTTGGTATTCTATCTAATGATCTTTTGTAAACCTTCTCACCTTTTAGGTTTATTTATTCTGACATCTGTTGCAGTTTTTCGGATCACCAGCAAGTATGGTTTTCGACGCTCGAGGTCTACTGACGATACATCTTCTCTTCTTACTGATTTAATGGTTTTCGCCTTTGATTAACTAGGGGAGACTTGCGTTTGTGGGCTTGATACATATTTCAAGCATTTGACCGGGTATGGCACGACGTCACTGCTCTCGAAGTCCTTTCTTTGGGTTTACCCTTCTCTTATGCTTACTTATTCTAGCTTTCTCAAAGTTCGCTCATTCGCTGTTTTGAGTCCACAATGAAAGATTTATTAACTTAAGTTCTTCTCTATATTCAATTATGTCAATATTAAATTCTACTCCCTCTTTTAGCCACCAGAATTTCCCATCTAGATCTTGAGTATTTCTGATTTATTGGCTCACCTAGATCTGGATAGTAATTTTCGGTGGGGTGTCTGAACTTGTGAAATTTAATTTCTTTAAAAAACTCAACTTTATTACAAATCTCCTCTCTAAAAAACCTTTAACTATCCTATCTCTTTCGACGGTTCTCTCGTCTTTCTTGTTGACAAATCAAAGGCCTTAACATAAAAAAAATGGTCTTGGAAACCCACATCACATAAAACGGTTGCTAGTGGGCGTCCTACAGAATCATTAGACTGCAGATCTTTTTCTTCTTTCAGTTATCCAGCTGTACATTAGGCTGCGTCCGCCCTTATATGAGTACTAGTCTAATTCTGGGGGGGCTCTGGTTTTACCAGGCGAGTCAAGAGCATAAATGCTTATAAACTGTTCCGTACTTTCTACTTCTTGACCCCCTATCTTTGCTCCGCGATGTTGGTGATTTATCTCTTTTCCATAGGTCCGCAGAGGGCAATGATTGAGGGACTTATCAACTCCACGTACACCACCTTTACGACGCTCTCGTAGAACAGGGGGTGCTGCGCATTGCGGGAGTTTTTGTGTGATATTGGTAACTCAGAGGTTGTCGGTGCGGTGTTCTTCTTTTCCTGACACTCTGTATCTGTGAATTCTCTCATCTTTCTGTGTTTCCTGCTGAATTTAATCTTCCTCACTCTAAAGCCTGCGTTGCTCATCTGCCTAATTTGCGTTAGTTGGTGAACTTCTGGGAAGTGCAACACCCCCTCCTTGAAGGGCTTCTGCCCGTGAGTGGCGTGACAACTGTTATATATATATATATATAGTATATAATATATATATATATTTATATATATTATATATATATATTATTATAATTATATATATATATATATATATATTATATATATATATATATATATTATATATATAATATATATATAATAATATATAATATATTGATATATATAATATAATTATATATACTTTATAATATATATTTATATATAATATATATTATAATATATATTAATATATATATATATATATATATAATATATATTATATATATACATATATATTAATATATATATAGTATATATATATAATTATATATTATATATATATATATAATATAATATATATATATATATATATATATATATATTATATAGTTAAATATTTATATTACAAGTGTTATATTTATTGGTTAAAAGCCATTTGATTGTCTATGAACACTTTAAGAGGTAAAGTTTTTTATTACTATGCACTAAAATTCAAAATATAAAAAAAAATCGACAGAAAAATTAAATAAAGTAATAAATTGTTTAAATTTGAGGCTTTCATTCGAGGGAATGGAATCTTATAAGAATACGATGTTGTGAAAGGGGTCCAAACTTTTGAGAAGATTCCTGATGATGATTATTTTTAGTTGGTTTTAAAGAATTGGAAGAACGAGGAGGTATTAGTGAGCGTTTCAATATGGTGTCTATAATGTATTACGGGAGGCGATTGAATTTGAAATATTTTTTATGCAATATGATTTAGCTATTTTCCTGTAGTTTTTGATTGTTTAATATGTGCTATTGCTGACATTTGTGAAATGTTTATATGGTGGTTTTTGTGTAGATCGGTGTAATGTTGGGAGTTTTGATTGTCGATATGGAGGTCATATGTGTGTTGGTATTTTTCTTGTAAGATTGTTTGTTTCTCCTATATTAAACAGAGTCGCAGCCTACATGGATGACGTTTTAATTCACACAAAGACCGAAGAAGAGCACAAAATCCTCCTAGAGAAGGTATTAAAGAGGTTAAGTTATCTGCACCTAAGTTTAAATCCCACAAAATGTCAAATAGCCCAGAACGAGATTAATTATTTGGGTTATATTGTAAATGAAAGCGGCTTCAGACCTAATCATGAGAAAATTGGGGATATTATAATTTGGAATGTGGTGCGTAGGAATTGAGTTCATGTTCAGGGGTGGAAGACAGATTTTTAAGTTTTAAGTTATAACAAGAGAGGGTAGCTATTTTAGTGTGTTTAGAGTGGGCAGAGAACCAGTGTATATAGTTGGGTGAAGAGGTTGGTTTTCTGTATATGCTGAAGTGTAGGTTGTGGGCGAGATTTGTATGTATGAGCTCTACTGGCGATCTTCTAGTCTTTTTCTGTTTCTTGGTCTCTTTCCTTCAGTTTTTTGGTGAAATGCCACCGTTCATCTTTAAATCTATAAATAGAGGTGTACTCATGTGTTCTGTTTATCGCCTTCTCTCGAATTTTTTGGGCTTGAGAACAAGGTTGTTTCACAATTACTCAAAAGCTCATAAGAGATCCTCATCTTTCCACTCCACATAATCTTTCAATCAGTCTATAAATCATTCTTTGAAACACTACTCAAACGCTTTCGTCTGTCCTAATATTCTTTCGATTTTTTTTTTTCGTTGTTAATAGGAGGTTCATATTACTTCTCTTCTAAAAGGTTGGTGTTCTGAGGAGTCTTCAGAATTTTTACGCCGCCTCAGTTGTTTGATATTTATATGGGTGTCGTTTGCCCTGTTAATATTGGCTCAAGCATGCTGAAAATTGGGTGGGATATCTTTTCAAATGAAATGAGCTGGGCTTTTTCGTCTTATCCAGGAATATTCTCCTCGTTCAAAAAGTTTGAGAACTGAAAATAATTGTGAAAATGATTCTTCTTAAGGTCTTGATCTTCAGCGTACACTTCGTCACATCCAGGAATATTCTCCTCGCTCAAAAACTTTCTAGAGCAGTTCTCTATTTCACTATTGCTCTCTTCTTGACTCAATAAGACTTAACAGTTATGTTAATCTTCTGTACGCCATGGTAAAATCTGGAACAACTCCCGTTTCTATTTTTTCCAACTAACTTATAAACACTTTTGCATGCATTACTTTAATAACAATTAACCGTAATCGATATCTTTAATTTTTTAAATCACAAAAAAGCCTAAAATTGTGTGTAATTCTGTCGATTCTCATGAATAATTTTTTTATTTTTTTTTTTTTTTTCTATTTTCAAATTATCGTGAATAATAAGGATTATATATATTATATATTTAATTTATATATATATTAATATATTAATAACAAATTAATCATAAATATAAGATGTATGATTAGAAACTGAAGGATCAGTGATTCGCTCATTAAAGGTAGAAATTGATTGAAATTATTTAGATAACTATATGTATTATATAATATATTATATAAATATATATAATTATTAATAAAATATATTATTAATATATATATAAGTATATGGTGAAATAATATATTTATGTATAATATATATTATTAATATATATATATGTATATTTACTACTGAATAAATAATCATAAATTTTATTTTATTATATATATTAACCTTAAAATATATTGTTTGTTGTTTGTTTCTTTCTTTCCGCAAATGCGAAGCAAGCGGCAATGCAACGCACCGCGGAGTTGTCAGGATTATTTTCAAAAATACTCCTCTTATGCATTAGACTTAAAGAACGTATATATAATATTTCAGTTTTTTTTCAGAAAATTACATTATTTTAATTATACGGAAAAACATTTCACGAATAATCGGAACTTTGCATTTTCTAACTTTTCAAGGGAGAGAAAATGATGTTACGTGATTGAGAATAAGAGCGTTGTGTGGAGTTTTTCTTGAAAGAATCAATATGAATTTGCTAAACAGGAATTGGGTGAAAAAATCTATTCTTCAAAGAAAGAAGCACATAGTTTAAAAATCACGTACGATCGTTTGCATGGAAATAATATAGAGAACTTTAGTGATAAAGTGAAAAAGTATTTCTGAGAAGAGAAAAAGAGGAAAATAGAAAAAAGAACATATCATCTGAAAAAAATTAAAAATTGAGAGCAAACGTAATCTCAAAACTCTAATGAAATGCTATCAATAAATTAAGCCTTGTGAGAAATGATAATTCAAGATCAAAATTACTCGATTATCGAGCAGCAGAAATGATTATTATGTAGGATCTTCCTTTAGTTATGTTGAAGGCATAGGCTTTATTCGAGTTCGTGAACTGAATCAACCGCAATATAAAATTAAAACAGCGCCATTATTATAAAACAGAAGTATTAAAATTCACTCCTTAAGTCGGAAAGAAAGTTTAAAATATTATTAGCCCACTGACAGGAAATGAATTAACTTACTACCGATACATGGCCCGGTACATCATACGAGGTGTCTCTCTTATCTCACTTGCAATGGTATTAGTGATAAATTTGAAAAATGACTTAGTATTATGTGCGAACCTTTGATGAGTTGAAGGAACGCAACTAATGTTTTGGATTCTACAATAATATAATTTAGATAATAATAATAATTAATATTACACCAATCACTTTTGACACATTTTATTCTTACACACGCTTCACTATCGTCATACATACTTCTTGATTCCATTCAGAAGCTTCACTAACACTTACTAATACATGCCATAGAGCTTCCCTTTAATCTTATCATACTTTTAGTTAAAATCATATATTATTTATATATAATTATTATTATATATATAATTAAACTAAATATTATAACTATTATAATATATATATATATATATTATTATTTATAATATATATGTATATAGTATATTGTGGCATGTTTTACAATATTTGCATTGACTATCGATTCATAAATTATTGAAATAAATTCTTTGCATTGCATCGACTCGGAATACATTAGGAAAAGCTCCTGACGAACTTGTTGGAATACTTACAATTTTGCGAGAATTGATTAGTATGAGTTGATTGTCGTCTCAAGGTAGTGCCAGTTAATTTGAGTCACAACGAGAATTTGCATATGATATTGATAGCTCGTACTTGTGATATATTCGTCGAAATCACTGTTGAATGCAATTCCGCAAATGTCATCCTCGTTCCAGTATGGTTGGGTCTTTCGATATTGCTCATGAAAGTCAAAACTGACACTTTGCAATGTAATTAATTCTGAAGGAAGAATGACATCCGGCTTAAGTATCAAGCAGCAAACACAAGGAAATGTAGAAAGGAAAATGAGTAGAGTAAAAGATCCCAAAATCCAGCTTTAAGAACGAAACAGATTTCTCTTGAAACTAATAATAAATACAATATATGGGACAATGAACGAAAAATCATAAATGATGATATTAGTTAAATTTACAGAAATTAAGCTAATGGATGTTTGCTTCGTCATTGAAATTCTTGGTTTTGTACGGCTAGTGAAGTATCGGTCTTTTCAACAACTACTCATGGAATCTACAGAGATTCATTTGAATAGAAAAAGTATGAATGAATAAAACTAAGTTTCAGAATTAATAACTTCTATATCGACGAAGGGATAAATTTTCTTTATTGAAGATGGAACGGTAAATTAACTGCTTTCTTTGTTTTTCTGGGTAGTTATGTATTACAAATATTTCGAAGCAAATTTTGTTGTCGTGTCTGATGCCTCTCATAGAATCGTATACGGTGATATATCAGTGACGTATTTAATGAATTGGCGAAATGGAACTTATCCCCAGATGATGTTCCTCTATCATGAGATATGCTGTGAGCATAAAAAGAAATTCTGTTTCTTTCTTGAGTGAACAACAAAACCCGTAAGTCATCAACATTAGAAATGTTTTGACATCTCAAACAAGAGTTAGAAAGTTTTCTCAAATATAGGTCAATGTCGAATTTCATATCGAGCATGCTCAGTAGATGCTAATAAAATACAGGTCAGAATTAAAAGTTCGCTAACTTTCAGTTATAAACATGACGTTTATTCTGAAATTATTTAAGTTGCCAAGACCTTAATGATCTTTCTCTGCAGTTACGGCGTCTGATGATAAAATAGAATTTTTCCCTCATGAAATTCTATCAAAAAATTGTAATCATTGTACTCCAATCATTTAAGTATTATCTATGATAATCAGATCAACATTTGTTTATATCCTCTCGATAACTTGAAGGAGTATTAAATCCTCAGACAATAAAGTAAAGGAATAAAAATGATGAGAGAGGACATATTGAGCCCTTTCTCTCATCAAAATTTATGGTATCGGTTACTTTAATTATTGTACCATAATGATGGGACATGACATCGTAATGGAATATTTTTTTTATTTATTACTCGTTAATTTTGATAAACTTCGGAATAGGATTATCAGACGTGCTAAGTGTATTTGTACTAAACGTAAGTGATCCTACATCGTAAATTTTCGAGCTCCAAAAAATAACTTTGGTAAACCTGCTTTCTTACTTTTATTCGCTTGGATGAATACTACGAAACCATATATGGATATATTATTTATATATATATATATATATATATATATATATATATAATTTATATAATATATATATTATTATAATATATAATATAATATATATATATATTTATAATATATATATATATTTATATATATTATATATATATATATATCAATTTTCTTTTCATATTTATTTTATTTTTTAGAAATTTGTTGGGAGCTGGTGGGTGGGTGGGTTGCGATCAAAATAACCGCACTACGCCCATCCGGCGCACACTAATTTTTCTCTGTGCGTAGTCCGCGAGCACCGCACTTGTTATTTTTTCTTTCCGGCACGACGCACCGACGCAACCGCATCGCTACTCTAGCGGTATGTCGGCGATCCTAGTTTCTCGTCCTTAGATAACAGCTGTGAAAATTTTTTATCAATATTGTATCAGAAACACGTGGGGCATATTTTCCATCCCTTTACCAGTATCACTGATAGTAAAAGATATGAACCCAACATGCTAGCTAATACAGTTTCGTGTTATTTCCTCTATTTCTGGATACAGGTAAACCTTTTATGGGGGGATTATCACCTTTTTCTTTGTTACTGGCTAGGTACATAAGTATTGGACCAACAACATTAAGTTTCAGAGATTGTGTTAATGCACTCGCCGTGCTACTATGATCATTACTTTGATTTCACTTGAATTTGACTAATAATAATTTCATGAAAGTGAGATCGCCTCAATTTTTGTAATCAAAAAAAAAAAAAAAAATATAAAATTCTTCAGACCTGTAAGCCAATGCATTTTTTTACCTTTCAACGAATTCAATAAACCTTTGCTTACTCTCTCTCGCCCTTCTCTATTTTAAGCGAGATCTTCAAATTTCCGACTCATGAAACTAATATTTATCCCGGAATCGATATATTATATTATTATTATTGTTATTATTATTATTATTATAATTATATTATTATTTATATTATTATTATTTTATTATTATTATTATTATTATTATTTTATTATATTATTATTATTTTATTTTAGCTTTTATAATCGTTTAACTAGTAATGTTTATGTCAAGCGTTTCAACTAATAGCGTTTTGTCAACGTTTCGCCAATAATGAATGCACTTTTATATTATTCAAGTAAAATTTTCTTTACTTATTAATTCATTGTGCACAAATAATTTCTTAAAGCGAGGAAATTATGCTTATAATATATTATATATATATATATATTATATATATATATATTATAATATATATATATATTATATATATATATATATATATATATATATATATTATATATATATAATTATATATAAGGGAAAATATATATATATAAATTATTAAAATCTTGATTATTTGGCTAAATATAAGATATATTTCAATAATTTTTCAAATCTCATGTTCCAAGACAAAAGTTGATGAACTTATGTGGGACATATTGATATATTCATTGCCGTCCGTAAGCACATTCAATTTAATTAAGCACAATATACCGTAGGAAATTTTACCTACTGTTAATTTACTTAGTTCGTATTAGCTTCGTTTAACAATACTATCTCCGTGTCGCGTCAAGTTCTTTGTTCAAGTGTTGCTCAATATTTTACAAAATGATTACAAATAGTGAAATGTGGATATGACTTATTGTTTACGGTTATCGAACGGTATTTTCATTGCAGTCATGGCGTTCTCTATGAAGAAATGTACCCTATTCGTGTCATCCCGCATCATACTATGTTTGCGACGTCTCCATCAACGTTTAGAGAAACATGAAGTTTTAAAAACTTATATGAAACAGGAGACTCGCACGTATAACTCCAGATGGTCATAAGAAAAGGTCTCCAAGACTTGAGGACAGCCTACAACAAGTAAGAAAGATTGCTGCAACAATGTTGAGAATTTAATGTTAGGGTTAAGAGTATTGAAAAAATCAAGTATGTACCTTATAATCAACGAGTCACGCATTGTCAGAAGATTTGTCCTGAAATAAGCATTGTGTGATGGAGAACAGAAAATGCAGACATCTCACAATATATACGAAAGTAGATTGTTCACAAGATGAGCAACTTTTCCAGAATAGAATTCCAAAAAATCTACATGGGCCTGATGAGACTTTAGACAATTATTTTATAAATGGCCGCATCACACCAGTTTTTTGCGATTTGAATGTATATGGTCGGAATTGTTGGTTGCATTTGATAGGTATGTTTTTTTACAGCGAGGCTTACTGGAGACGGTTTATCCGCCATTTTTGACCTGAATTTGGCCACGACACTGGAAGAAGTCCATAAATTAGATCGAAATGTATTCCATGAACGGCGGCTCCATAATATATTTAGTTGCTCGTATATTGAACCTGTTAATGCCGGTTGATAGGTCGAGAGGTACATAATCTTGTGTCCGTGGGTTGTGTCTCCGACATATGCATTGGAATTCTTCTGATGCGGATCAACTTTGAAACAGATTGAAATCCCTTAAAGAATCTAAGGACTCGAATTAATCGCATATTTGACAATTCGGCAAAAACAGGGTATATTTAAAGTGTCGCCAGATCATGCGTCGCAGATAGAGGCCTTGAATTGCCCGCTCGAGGGGTGCTCATATTTCAACATTTATTTTACCTAGTGCATGCCATTGAGTTCGACTATTCTGTTGATATAAGATTTTCTTCTGTGCAAGTTTGCTGTATTCTTATAAATTAATAAATTGAAGTGTTTTTTAAGTTTCAAAACATATTTATTTTTACTTGCTTTTTGTATTATTAATGTTTAATATTATCTTTCTATTATCTTGTAATCTTCCAATGTCTTGAATGAATGTTTAAATGTTTTTTGAATATCTTATATTTTATGCTCATTATAATATCATACTGATTTCATGACAATGTATTTTATCTTAAACTACTTTTATATATTATATTTGTTTATTTATATTATTATTATTTTTATTATATTATAATTTTTTTATAAATATATATAGTATATAGAATTTTATTAATTATATATTATTATTAATATATATATTTTAGATATATTATTATATATAATATCTATATGTTTATTAATTATATATATATAATTATATATTATACTTATATTATGTATATTATATATGATAAATCTGTATATTTTTTACATTACTGTGATGATGTTGATTTGGTTTATTTATTTAATTATTGCGAAAACATGCAATACCTTGCAATCTTGCATTAAAATATATTATAGATATGTGTTCAATTAACTTTAACCGAAAACGCTCGTTTCAAGATACAATGTGATAAACCTAATTTAAACTTAAGTTACAAATAAGCATAACTATATGAAAGGTAATTAACAAATTCATTCAATTTATTTAATTTATAAGACTACTATGCTTGAAGAAGAAGAAGAAAATATTACAAAAAATAGTTTGTGAACATTGCACTAAAGGGTTTAAAATAAATGTTGAAATGAGCACCCGAGGCGGTAATACAGGCTATTCTGCGACGCATTGATTTGCGGACACGTTCAAATATACCTTGTGTGCCGAATTGTGTCACAAGATGCGATTATTCGAGTCCTTAATTCTTCGGAACTTTCAACCTTGGGATTCGGACCCCACAAGAAGAAATCCAGTGCATTTAGGTCTGAGACAGGTAGGACAAGATTTATGTCTCCTCGACTATTCAACGCGTGGATAACAGTGTTCAAATAGTTACGAGAATTAACTGAAATGAGCTGGAGCGCCGTTGTGCTGAATACATTTCGTCTTAAATTGTAAGGGAACGTCTTTTCCAGTAGTGTGGGCAAGTATGTTCAATGAAATTGGCGATTAACGTCTTCATAGCCTGCTGGTAAAAAGAATGGAACTATGCAATATGGTCACCAAGGATTCCGACCCTACATTCATAAAATGGTGTTGATGGGGTTTAATATTGCATGAGGGTTCTCATAGCATGTGATTGTTGTGATATGTCGATATGGCGTCTCTGAAATTTGCCTACGGATTGACGAATATTTCTGCTAATGTGAGATTGTTGCAATTTTCTGTGCATCCATAGAACAATGCTATCTGCAGGAAAACTCTTCTGGTAAAGTGCCTGCACTGTTGATTGATAAGGTTAAGAGTTATTTGTTTCAATACCTGAAACTGTTACGAATGACTTACATGTATGTTGCAGCATCTTTCTGGTATAGTTGTTGTAGGCATGTCTCAATTCTTGGAGAAACTGTATCTTTAAACATTGGAGTTGAGTACTTAAGTGGCGAGATCTCCTTTTCAAGTATATTAATTAGTTTGTGAAATTAATTACTTTTTTTTTATTTTTTTTAATGTTCTTTTTTTTTGTTTTATTATGTATTTATTTATATTTTTTTTTAAATTTATTTTTTTTGTTTTTGAGTTTATAGCTTAAGTATTGGCGATAGTTGGTTTTTTCTTTTTCTTGTCTTTTTTTTTTTTTTTTTTTTTTTGTGGTTCGTTTCCAATTTATAAAAGTTTTTAAAAAAATTCAGTGTTTTTCTAAGACGTTGATGGAGACGTGCAACATAGTATGATGCGGATGACACGATTAGGGTAATTCATTAGCAGCCATGCATGAACTGCTAATTGATTACCGTTCGTACAACCGTAAACAAAAGGCATATCGCACATTTCCTTATTTGTGTAATTCATTTTGAAAATATGAGCAACTTTAACACAGAACTTGACGCGACACGACTAGTATATGTATAAATGAAGCTAGATACGGAACTAGTAAATAACAGGTCGGTAACCTTTCCTACTGTATATTGATTATTAAGGGGGGGGGGGGGTTTGAGATTTCAAGGGACGGGCAATGGAATATATAGATGTCCACTAAGTTTTCATCACTTGTATCATGGAACGAGGCGTTTTTGTGAAATGTTTATTGACACATATATTCTATATTTATGCAAGGATAGTCATACTGAGAAGTACTGTATATAAGGCTGTATATAATATATATATATATTATATATATAATATTATATATATATTTATATATTATAATCAGATGTAATATATTATATACATATAATATGCAAGCATATATATAATATAAGCATAACCAAAGATATAAAGATTTGAAATAGCGGAAAACTTTGATGATAAAACGAAGAAGAAAATGATAAAGAAAAAAAATAAAAGGAACAATAATTTGCAAAAATTGTGAAAGAAACTCGTAAGTTAACCCATAAAATAAAGGAATAATAATAATAATAATAATAATAATAATAATAATAATAATAATAATAATAATAATAATAATAATAATAATAATAATAATAATAATAATAATAATAATAATAATAATAATAATAATAATAATAATAATAATAATAATAATATATCCGATTCCGGGATAAAATATTAGTTTCATGAGTCTGGAATTTGAAGATCTCGGCTTAAATTATGAGAAGGGCGAGAGAGAGTTAAGCAAAGGTTTATGAATTTCTGTTGAAGGTAAAAAAATGCATTGTGCTTTTATTTGCCAGAAAGAATTATTATTATTTTTTTTTTTTTTTTTTTTGAGTTTTACAAAATTTGAGCGATCCCTCTCTCGTTGAAGTATTATTAGTCAATTCAAGTGAAATCAAAGTATGATCAGTTAGTAGCGTCGAGGTGCATTAAACATCTCCTTGAAAACTTAAGTGGTTGTTCTTGGTCCAAGACTTTATATAATAGAGCAGGAAACAGATAGATATAAAGGTGATTAGAGGAACCATGTAGGTGAAATTGGTTTAACAGTATAAGAAGAAAAATTAAAAGATAAGAAACTGTATAGCTAGCATGTTGGGTTCATATCTTTTACTATCAGTGATACTGGTAAAGGGATGGAAAATATGCCCCACGTTGTTGTGATACAATATTGATAAAAATTTCACCAGCTGTTTCTTAAGACGAGAACTAGGGTTGGCCGACGTACCGGCTGAGGTGCGATGCGGTGCGGTGCGGTGCGGTGCGGTGCGGAAGAAAAAATAAAAGTGCGGTGCGGTGCGGAGCACGAGAAAAATTAGTGGTGCGGGCCGGTGCGGTGCGTGGTGCGGGTATTTTGATCGCACCCACCCCACCGCACCAGCTTCCCAACAAATTTCTAAAAATAAAAAAATATGAAAAAAGAAAAATTGATATATATATATATATATATATATATATATATATATATATATATATATATATATATATATATATTATATATATATATATATATATACTATATATATATATATATATATTATATATATATATATATATTATATAATCTATATTATATATATATATATTGCCTCTTCAGTAGGTGTTATTGGCGATAGATTCCATCAGAGCGAATATAGAAGTAGGAAAGGCAGGTTTACCAAAGTTATTTTTTGGAGCAAGAAAATTAACGATGTAGGATCACTTACGTTTAGTACAAATACACTTAGCACGTCTGATATTCCTATTCCGAGGTTTATCAGAATTAATAAGTGATAGGTAAACAAATAATTTTCCAATTTACGATGTTCATTGTCCATCATTAATGTACAATTAATAATGTAAACCTGAACTCATAATTTTTGAGGAGAGAAAGTGTTAATATCGTCTCTCTCATCATTTTTATTCCTTTACTGTCATTGTCTGAGGATATTAATACTCTCTTCAGAGTTATTACGAGAGGATGATAAACAAATGTTTGCTGATTATCATAATAATACTCTTTAAGATGATTGGAGTACAATGAATACAATTTTTAGAATAGAATTTGGTCATTGGAATGGCAGAAATTTTTTGTTTATCATGAGAGGGGGCGTACATGCAGAGATAGATTCATTAAGTTCTTGCATCCTTATCATCATTTGCAGAGTGCTGTTCCACTTTACTGAAAAGTTTAGCGAAAACTTTATTCTGGCCTGTATTTTATTTAGCACTTACTGAGCCATGGTCGAATTATTAAAGTGTGCCGCAATTGACCTATATTTTGAGAGAACTTTGCTGACTCTTGTTTGAGATGTCAAAACATTTCTAATGTTGATGACTGACGGAGTTTGTGTTGTTCACTCAAGAAAGAAACAGAATTTTCTTTTTATTGGCTCCAGCATCTCTCATGATAGAGTGAACATCATCTGGGGATAGGTTCCATTTCGGCAACATTCCATTAAATACGTCACTGATATATTCACCTGTATGACGTTCAGTGAGAGGTTCAGAGCACGACACAAAATTTGGCTTCTGAAATATTTGTAATGACATAACTACCCAGAGAAAACAAAGAAACAGTTAATTGAGTATCTGACCATTCGTCGGTGGAGAAAATTAACTTGGATGATTGTTTGATAGAAGTTATTAATTCTGAAACTTTAGTTTTAATTCTATCATACTTTTTCTTTCAAATGATATCTCTGTAGTATTTCCTTTGAGTAGTGTGTTGAAAGAGACCGATACTTTCGCTAGCCGTACAAAACCAAGAATTTCAACGTGACGAAGCAGAACATCCATTGCTATAATTTCTGTAAATTTACTATATCCATCATTTATGATTTTTCGTTTCATTGTCCCATATATTTGTATTTTATATTAGTTTCAAGAGTAATCTGTTTCGTTCTTAAAGCTGGAATTGGGGATCCTTTACTCTTTTACACATTTTCCTTTCTACATTTTCCTTGTGTTTGCTGCTTAGATAGTTCTTAGCCCGGATGTCATTCTTCCTTTCCGAGAATAATTACGATTGCAAAGTGTACAGTTTTGATTGTCATGGGAAGCAATATCGAAGTAATCCCAAACCATACTGGACGAGGATGCCATTTGCGGAATTGCTTCAACAGTTGATTTCGAGCGAATATACTCACAAGTACGAGCCTATCAATATTCATATTGCTAGATTTCGATTGTGACTCAAATTACTGGCACTACCTTGAGACGGCACTAGTCAACTCATTCTAATCAATTTCTCGCAAAAGTTGTTAAATTTTCTAACAAGTTCCGTCAGAGCATTTTCTAATTGCATTCCGAGTTTCCGAGTGCGAATGCAAATAATTTATTTTTAATATTTGTGAATGCGAAAGTCAATGCGAATATTTAAAAACATGCAAATATATATATATATATATATATATAT
>JABUQX010064789.1:37500-40000 GCA_015478945.1 Trachelipus rathkii
GTCCAGTAGACTCGGACGTCGAAAGCCCGTACTGGCATCGGAAAGAAGTGAACTGAGATTCCAGATGATCTAAGAATGGGAGTTAAGATAGGTTCAAAGATCTTAGATAGAATACAAGTGAAGCTCTAGGGGCGAAGTTAGAAGGGTCAGAGCGGCTTCCCTTTTTTCGGAACATGGCTGGACATGTGCGTGCTTCCAACACTGAGAGAAAGTGCTAGTAATTGAGACATAGCGAATATAGTTGAACGAGGGGCGGGACAGCACGGTAAGCAACTCCCTCAAAACTCGGGGGAGGAATGCCATCCGGGCCACCCCCTTCCTAAAGTTCATAGATTTCAGGAGTTCATGCCGTCGATCCAAATATAATCACAGGCAAGCATAAGGACACCTGAGAAGGAGAAGGGAGGATGAAGAGGAGTGCCAGAAATCGTCCCTGGGGGTTTGAGTTAGAGGAAAATGAGACCCAAAAGAGATTGGCCTTTTTCAGTTGGAGATTACCAACAGAACCATCAGATCGAATAAGAGGAGGAAAAGGCAGATTTCCAGAAGTTGTTAGAGAATGTTTTTGGCAGAGCCAAGAAAGAATTTTCAGTAGGAAGCCTAGGAGGTTAGGCGCCTTTCGTTTGATGAATAGCCACGCTTTGCTCGTCGAAGAGTATAACCTGCAACGATTTCTAGCTGAATGAAATTAGCACAGAGTGATAGGAGAATCGAGAATTTTTCCACTCCCGAAACGCACTGTCTCTAGCCTGAATGGCCAGAGAACAGGCTACGACGAACCCATGATTATGAGTAAGAGAAAGATTTAGTCCGAGGAAGGAATGAACCACTGCTCATCCCATCAACGATTAAAAGTTCCCACCTTATCGGCAGAAACTGAAGCGTCACCGAGAGTCAAAGCAGTCATTCCAAATATATAGTTAGCGTAGAAACGACGCAAGGCCCCCCAATCGACCCGATCAAAGTGCCAGAAAAAAACGCGTAGGGCAGGATGGAGCTGTCGGAGAGAAAGTATTAAAAATTAAGAGATATAAGGTGTGGTCAGAATTTAACATAGGAGCGATAAAGTGTTGTATCTTATAGACGAGAAGGATAGTGGTGAAACTAGGTTCAACGTGTGTTCCAAGCAATTGGTTGGGATCGAATGCCGGATGTGTGTGGGTTCTTTCACTAGTTGCTTCCAGTGTTGAGAATGCTGATTGATTCGGCCCTCCTCCCCACACTTAAGTATGAGAGGACCCCAACCATTCAGTGTTGTGTACATTGAAATCCCTCAAATAGAAGACCTCAGTCTTTGGATGAGAGATATAACAGTCCTCGTAAGAGTAAGTAAAATAATTCAAAAAAGGCGTGAATCTGTTCTGTTTTAGAGAACAGTAGCGAACACCAGATTATTGTAGTAGAAGGAAAGAAAGGATTTTTCAAGTTACAGACATCGAAGTTAGGAGATTTCCGAGTTCTTAAGACGTGTTACGGAGTGGTTTTAATGTTATAACCTAGCGCACATACTCCACCCTTCAGACGGAAATTATGAAATAAGTTTATAGTTGGACATATTAAAAGAGTTAGAGGATGAATTCTAGCCATTGGGTCTCAGACAGAGCAAAGGTTAGGGTTTAGAGTTAGAGAGGTGTATTCACGGAGTGAGTTAGTTGCAAGCCACGGATGTAGTAAAGTCGAATAGTAAGCCCACGCCTGTGCAAATTTGCCATCATACATGCAGATACAACCACCGCAAACAAAAACAAAGACAAAGAAACCAAAAAACAAAACAAAAAACAAACGTGAATCAGGTTAAAATTATACACAAACTAAAACCTAAATTTAAAACCGTAGAGGTTAAAACGCTAAAATCGTATATACAGTAAATATGTAAAATATGAAAAATCTTAAGGTTAAAAACACTCACGCACGAACAAAAGATATATATATATATATATATATATATATATATATATATATATATATATATATATATATATATATATATATATATATATATATATATATATATATATAATATATATATATAAATATAAAAATATATATATAATAAATAATAATATATATTATATATATTATATATATATAATATTTATATATATATATATTCTATATATATATATATATATATATCTATTTAAGATATAAAAACAAATCACACACATACAAAAGATATATATATTATATATATATATATATATATGGTATTTATATAAGTGAAATAAATAAAATTAGTGCTTAAATACCAATATAAAATTTTGTGCGGTGACGGTTGTGAATTGAAAGTTGCTAAAAGGCGTTTTTGATTTTCATATATTTTGAACCATACGTGTTGGAAGGCATTTATGAAATAAATAAATGGCTTCCACTCGCCCCACTAGTTTCGGCTCTAATCGAACCTACGGCCGATTTTTCCTAAGTTCACCAAAACGATAGCATGAATTTCCATTCTAGGTAATACCGAAAGTGTTATTTATAATGCAAAACATGTTATTGC
>JABUQX010064790.1:0-2500 GCA_015478945.1 Trachelipus rathkii
AATTATAGTTAGCGTAAAAGCAACGCAATGCCCCCAATCGGCCCCGATCAAAGTGCGAGAAAAACGCATAGGGCAGGATGAGATGTTGGAGAGAAAGATTGAAAATTAAGTGATATAAGGTTGTGGTCCAGATTTACAATAGGAGCGAAAGGTGGTGGCATTTATATATAGAGAGAAGGACTGTGGTGAAACATAGGTCAAGTGTGTTCAAGAATCGGTTGGGACGAACCGGAATGTGTGTAAGGTTATTTAATCAGTTGCTCCAGATCATTGAGAATAGACTGAATGATTCCGGCTTCCTCCAACTAATCAGTACGGAGGAATCCAACAATTCAGTTTTGTGTACATTTAAATCCCCTAAATAGAGGGACTTCAGTATTTGGATAAGAAGATATAACAGTCTCGTGAGAAGTTAAGTAAGGTAATCAAAAAGGCATGAAAATCTGTTCTGTTAGGAGAACAGTAGCAGGAAACTTAAGAATATTGTAGTAGAAGGAAAAAAGATCTTTAAGCCACAGAACATCGAAGATAGGAGATTCGAGATTCTCGAGACGTGTTAATATGGTTAATGTTTATATTTAACATAAACCATTAAGCACATAGACGCCACCCGTTCAAACGAATTATAAAATAAAGCTTAAGTAGTTGGATATATTCCAAACGAGTTGAAGGATGAATTCTTAGACATCTGGGTCTCAGACAAGAGCATAAATTAGGTTTAGAGTTGGAGAGGTAGTAATTTCCAATTGGATGCGAGTTAAAGAGTGCAAGGCCATTGAATTGGATGTTGGTAAAAAGGTCCAAAAGAAAAGCCACGCGTGTGCAAATCTGCTATCATACACGCACAAATCATACACGCACACGCAATCACCAAAAAAAAAAAAAAACCCACGAACAGAAACAAATAGACAAAACAAAGGAGAAATGAGGAAACATTTATTCGTACGCTAAAAACCTAAATTTTAAAACGATAAACCCTATTTACAGCAAGTATCTAAAATATGAATAATCCAGAAAGTTTAAAACACTCCGCACTCTACACGATCTCACGAAAATTGCGTACAAAATAAAAATAAAAAAAAAATAAAATACTATTGATCAACTAAAAAAAGTTGATAAATCTGTATAAATTATAATAATGGGCTGTCCAAATAGGTAAATTTTACGCTAAAAACCAAGTTGGAGAAACCCTAAAAATCTAAGTTAAAAAAGGAAATCGAGAAAAAAAAAAAACATAAACTTAAACTACTACTAGCTATCTATATCGAACTAGATTTATTATTGAATCTAAACGTTTCTCATAATTCTTCACCCTCAAAAGTAAGAAGTATCGGCTAAATATCGGCCATTTTAACCGATACCGATACCGATACCAATACCAATACCGATACTACGAACCGATTACTATCGGTACATCCCTAAACTATATATATATATATATATATATATTATATATATATTATATATATTATATATATATAATATATAATATATATATATATAATATGATATTTATTTTGTTAAAGGTAAATCGTCATCGGCAAAAAAAAATCCGGCATATTTTTTTAAATCGTCATCGCAATTTTCGCCCGATTATTAATTTATTTAATTAAAATATGAAATTTTATTAAAAGGAAAATAATACTAATTTTAAGCATAATGATATTATCAATTTATATATATAATATATATATATATATTATATATTATATATTATATATTATACTATAATCGGAGGGAGCTAATAGCTATATATATATTTAATAGTTATATAAAAAAGTCTATCTACAATATATATAGATATTATGGAATATCCATATATAACTTAAAATTACCATACGTTATATTGGTATATATATATATTATATATATAATATTATATATATATATATATATAGGTATGCCCATTTTGCTTAATTGGTATGCATGAACATTCCAGTGCTAACTGGTTCGCAGCTTTCTGTTATGCGTTCATTACCAACCTCATCCCCAGACAACAATATCATATACATACATACTTATTCCACACCCTCTTCTAAGATAACATCTTACAGATATGCATATCCCTTTATCCATAACGTGTAGGGAGAAAAAATTGCCCACATGTATGTCCTGCGTGTCGTAGAAAGCGACTAAGAGGACGGTGGGTAGTTAAGTTGGCTGCCTACTACCACTTATCTTTTGCCAGAAAATGCTAATGCATGCCTCGAGAGAAGGACGTGTCGAGTAAGACGCCCTTCTATCCTTCGGACGAAAATGTTTGGAATCGTATCATGTATTTGAAATGTCAGAGGAATAAATGTTGAATAAATGTGGAGGAGAGAGGTGATGGATTGTATTTAGAAAGGTCAAATTTGATTTGCCTCGCTGTGACGAAACAAAGATGAAAAGGAACGGTGAAAATGAGTGGTTGTGGTTGAAATGTGTTTGTGTTGCAGTGGAAAGGTAATGAGAAGGGGGATAGAAGGATTTGCAATTCCGATGAGGAGTTGTTGTAGAG
>JABUQX010064790.1:7500-25000 GCA_015478945.1 Trachelipus rathkii
TGTAAAATTTATTTTTTTTACAATTTCTTATAGTTAAAGAAAAGTTCATTAGAAATTCCTGGCCAGCAAAAAAAAAATTTTTTGTGATTCTTGGCTAATTCCGGTTACGGTCATACCCTTCTTGTAAACAACATTGCGATTTATTATGCGCAGCATCTTATTAGCTTTATTCTAGCTTTCGCTTCAAACCCTGATTAGCTTACTTCAAATTTACTGTTATAATACACATAAATCTATTTCTTGGTCCGCACAGACTCAAGCCAATCCCCATTCATATCGTAGTTAAGACTTTTATTTAACCTAGGTGAAGAACTTACACTTTTTACTATTAAATTCATTTGCCACTTATCTGCCCACCCAGAAGTTTATCAAGATCATTTTTGAATCTTCATACATCCTTCACACTATTTCTAACTGTGGTGGCCACTTTTGGTATCATCTGCAACTTAGAAACTTGCATTAAGTCCCTGGGTCTAAATATTTAAATATTGAGGACAATAGTGGCCCCAGAACTGAACCTATGGGGACACCAACTCTTCACTATTTCCCATGATGATTGCTTGTCATATAGTAGTACACAACCACTCTTTAAGCCAACCATGTACCACTCCACCTATACCACATGGCAATAACTTCTTCTTCAGCCATATGTGGGGAACTTTATCAAAAGCTTTGCTGAAGTCTAAATATATAACATCAAGTGGATTTCCTCGATCAATGCAGTCAGTTATGTATTCCATAAATTCTAAAAAGGTTTGTCCTGAACATGACCTACCGCTTTCTGAAACTGTGCTGGGAGTCATACAATATACCTTGTTATCGTCCTAATACATTTCTCTATATGAACCTTAAGTTTAACCTTTCCAGAACCTTTAACCAACCAGAGAATGTAAGCTAACTGCAATATAATTTCCCAATCTTCCTTACTACCTTTTCTTATAAATAGGCACAGCATATGCTGTTTTCCAGTCATCTGGTACCTCACCAAAAGTTATAGATCGCTTTAAAAATGCAAAAATACAGTGCCTTTGCAATGTTGGTACTACCCCTCTTTCAGATTTCTACCATATATACCATCAGGGCCTCAGCTTTTTACTTGGATCATATGGTCTAAATAAACGTTTTAACAATCTTTACGTCAAATTCCCAAATTCCGTTAAGTATTTGTTACATGCATACAAGAACTATTTAGTCTCCAAACTATTATCTAATCTTTCCTCAGTAAAGCACTGAAGCAAAATAAGGTTTGAAAATGTTGACCACTCCCTTATCTGACTCAACTAAATTTTCATTCAATTTAATTGGACCCATTGGTCCTATTTACTTTTAATTTATAAAAGCTAAAAAAACTTCAGGTCCTTATTACTAATCCTTGCTAAATTAATTTCTGCCTCTCTCTTTGCTTTCTTATTGACTGGTTAAGTTCATTTTTATTTTCCCTATAATTTTCTAAATCATCTTTCCCCTATTAGCTACCCTTAAATATTATAAAAACATAATACGCTTTTTTCATTAATTTTTCTCTTATCCTCTCTATCCACCAAACAGGTTTTCTCTTCACCACCTTAATGGGTTTATCTTTAAAACATACTGACTGAAAATATTCATTAAAATTTGGCTTAAAAGTTTCCCACATTTTTGGTCTTTAACTCTTATCCAGTCAGTTTGTACTAAGCAATGACTCGAAATTTGGTAAAATGCGCCCATTTCGGAAATCTAAGTCTTTTCCTATTTTAACCTGCCAATTTAGGCCCATTATGTCACATCTCATATTAAATCTAATTTATAATTATGTTCACTAAGTCCTAAATTCTCTTAAACTCTAACCTCATCCACCACAATTTTCATCATTAGTTAATATTAAGTCTAATAGTGCATCATGTCTTGTGGGTTCTTGGACCATCTGGCTCAAAAAAGTTATCTAGTATACAATTTATGAATGCATGAACTACTATGGTCCATAGTAGACAAGGAATCCCATATGAATGCTGGAAAATTAAAATCACGCCATTATGACTATCCTTTTTCTCTTTTACTGTAGCATGCGTCTCAATTTCTTTCAAAATTTCGCGTCTAATTCTTGACTGGCCAGGAGGTCTATATAAAATGCCCCTATTCAATATGATTTATTGAACATAAGGATATCACCCACACTGATTCAATATCATATGATTAATTTTAAAGTCAGTCATTTAATGCAGATTGAATATTGCTTTTTAACAAAGCGCCAACACACTACGCTTCCTTTCCTCTATGCTGTGGTATAATACAATGAATATCCGTCATTTCATATTCCCTGACAAGAAGTCCTGAATATAATTATTCATTAAGCGCCAATGCCTCAGTTAGGCAAATATGTCTAGATCTCATTAATGATATAACTAATCAGCTGCATCTTTTTTATTTCTAAAGGCTATGAGTAATTTTGTGTAAATGCATTTGATGCTCAAAATGCTGTTATTTTTATTTGCTATCATCATTATTTGGACCTGTAACAACAACTAGTTTTATTTATCTCCCCACTATTACACGTTACCATTGCTATTATTTGTAACTAGATTTAGCTCTTTCTACCCAACTTACCAAAATTTCTGCTGAATAAATCTCCAAACTGGTACTGAAAAAGCCCAACACCTTTACAACTCAAGTGAACTCCATCTGCTGCAAAAAGATCTTTATCCAGAAATTCTCTCCACAAATCCAAAAACCTAATATTTTCTGAAAAACATAATTGGGTTGCTGATAAGGCGGCTTCCACTTCTGTGAATCTTTTTTTTTTTTTTTGTCAAGCAAGCAAACTCCTGGTTTATGCTTATTTAAATGATTCTAGAAAATTGTTCTAACTAGGAGATGCCATTCTTTTGTGGGGTTTCAGCCTAGCTTAAGGAATTCCTTATTAGAACCTTGTATTTTGGCGGATGCAAAGATCAATTAGTGAATTCTAGAAGTCTGAGAGAGAGAGAGTAAGTATATACTTTGCAATAACCAAAACCTGATACAAAAAACTGCCAATGCCGATACTATCTGTACATCCCTAATTTGTAGAAACCTATGTTATCATCCATTTTATCAGTTGCGAAAGCCTCATCATACTATTCATTATACTTACAGAAAGGGTGGTGAAGGTGTGAAGGTATAGGGTAGTTTTCATTCTGAGGAACTGGCGGTGATGGACGAGGTCATATCTGAGTAAGGGAGCGTTTGCCTTCCTTTATCTTTTCCATATTTTGTAATACTCCAGCATGCAGAAGTTATGCAAGTCTATCACAATGATTCGTTGGCTTCACCATATTCTGGAATAGCAAAAGTACAATTGTTTTTCTTTTTCTCTTAGCTATCCTTCTAGGGTTATTTTTCACAACTTCCAATATATTATGAAGTCCCAGTGCTTATCTTAGTCCCCAATAGGCACACCTAAGTAGAAACCTGTAAGCTCAATCCAATACTTGGTTCCCTTTCTACAATTTTTGGGTGGAAAATGTGCTAAAAGCTAACATAAATCCACACACATAAAATGAAATGCTGCCAACATTTTTAGCACTGTCTACTTACAATTTTATAAATATTATGATTATTAATAATATTCTGAAAATTATAAAAGATACTTTAAGTTTGGTACCTTACCTTCAATTATATCATTGCACTATAATGTGCACTGAAATGTAGTTAAATCAATGGTGTGTTATATATATATATATATAATAATATATATATATTATATATATATATATATATATAGATATATATATATATATATATATATATATATATATATATATATATATTATTATATATATTATATAATATATAATATACTACTATATATATATATACCGTAAGACGGGGCAATTCGGTCCAAGATCACAGATACTCAAATTGCTATGGTGCATGGAAACTTGATTTTTTTTTCTTTTCAAAAAATTTTTTTTTTTTTTTAAATTTAATGTTTCCTTTAGGAGTAAAATTAGTATAATTGTATTTTGTATATATAATATAGGATTAATGTTGGAAGCCGATAAGTAGGGACCGATCCGGGCGGGAATTTTTGCCGGGCCCGGGGCTGCTTCTAATTTTAGCCGGGGCTAGCTAAAATTAGAAATGTAAGTAAAAAACACACTGAAGTCTAAAACAGGATGAAAATTAAATATAATTTTTTAATTAATTAATAATTTTTAATTATAAAAAAGGAGTACATTTTAATTAATTCAATTAAATAAATATTTCGAAAGAAATTTTTAGAAAATAATTGATTTTCTATATATATAATATTTATATATTATATATATATATATATATATATATATATATATATATATATAGATATAAAATAGATATATTTATATATATCTTAAGAGAGAAAAAATATATATATATATATATATATATATATATATATATATATACCGTATATATATATATATATTATATATATATATATAATATAGTATATATATATATATATATATTATATATCTATAGGTATATAATTATATATATTATATTACTATATATTATATATATATATATATATAGTAAAGATGAATATTAAGATGAAGCCCATAATTTTTGGGCAACATTATTATATGGACGTTTCTGGTCGATAGGGTAACGTTACCCATCATCAGCACTGCAATTGAAATAAAATAATATAATTTTATAACACAAAATATAAATAAAATGAACTAATATAAAAAACTGTAATACAATAAATGAACACATAAATTTAAAATAAATAAATCACACGAAAAAAGTACCTAAGATTGAGTTAGGTTTCATTTACAGAGAAGGCGAAATGCAAACTGAAAGTTAAGAAAATTTGTTTACAGTGAGAAAAAAAAAGTTACTTGGTTGGGATATATATAAATTAATAAGTGAAGAGGGGGATGGACGACAAATCCTTATTTAATTCGGGTTTTAATTCAAAAATGTAGAGAGACTCAAGAATCTTTCTGTCGAGTTGATCATTGGCAGGGGATAGGGAACTAAAAATTTTTTGTGCAATAGGGTGATTATTTTGAAAGGCATGATTGCGTATGGAGGAGTTTTCTGGGGTTGTGATAGGTAAACCAGTTCTATAAGAAACTCCCCGGTGTTTCGAGATCCTCAAGTAAAGTTGGAGGCCTGTTTGGCCCACGTAGCGGACGTTGCAGTCCGCACACTTATACAAATATACTAATGAGGACCTCATATGTAGAGGAAGAGAATCTTTATGGCGGAAAAAATTTGAAATACTGTAGTTATTAATAGGAATGAAAATAAAGCGAGCAAAAGGAAAAGCATTGGATAGAGTGTGATTGAGAGTTTTCACAAGTTTTGCGGTGCTAGGACCGAAGAACGGAATTTTTAGATAGATAAGTTGTTTAGGGACGGTTGGGACTTGAAATTTAGGGCGGAAATGGTTATTAAGAAAGTCGTTTACTAGGTTTGTAATAGTGTTGTGAGGAAAGAGATTGCAAAAGGCAAAATGGGACAGGTATTGTATTTCAAGGTGGAAAGACCACCATGAGGAGCATAAGTTAAAGGCACGGAAAATTTTGCATTGTAGTGAAGACAGTTTGTATTTGGAGGGGAGAAAACTAAAACCTAACTCAATCTTAGGTACTTTTTTCGTGTGATTTATTTATTTTAAATTTACATATGTGTTCATTCATTGTATTACAGTTTTATATTAGTTCATTTTATTTATATTTTGTGTTATAAAATTATATTATTTTATTTCAATTGCAGTGCTGATGATGGGTAACGTTATATACCCGAAACGTCCATTATAATAAATGTTGCCAAAATTATGCTTCATCTTCCTATTCATCTTTAAATGTCGGTTCCCTAGGAACAAATCTATTGCAACAATTTTAACCACTCGTTATATATATATAATATTCTCTATTAATAAATAATTATAATATATATTATAATAATATATATATATATATATATATATGTATATATAATATATATATATATATATATATATTATAATATATATATATATATATTAATTCAATTAAATAAATAATTTTGAAAAGAGATTTCGGAAAATATTTGATTTTCTTGAAGATATTTACTTTAAATAAATAAATACATTAATATTTTAACAATTATATTTATTTCCTTTTCCGAATTCGTTTTATATATCAAATTTCGAATATTTTTATGTTAAAAAATCGGAAAAAATATTAATTTGGCCTCAATTTTAATTTGAAATCATAGTAAATACCAAAAAAAAATTTGATTATATTTAGGTATGTTTATATATTTTTTGCATCAATTTATAACAAAGTAGTTATAAAATTTAAAATCTTATTTTTTTTATTTTGTTTAATTTAACCCTCTATTATTTATTGTAAATTTTGTAGAAAACCCCGGTTTTTCCTGAATTTTTGGCCGGGGTTCGGGGCCCGGTGGTTCCTCGCGATAATAACATGGACGAATTGACCCACGATTTTGGGGGGGTACACAAGGGCCAATTCGGTCACTTCAAATTTTTCACATGCCCTACGAATCCTCAATTAAAGTGGTTTTATTTATAAATTATGATAAGTCAGTTTTCATTTTTAAAACATATAGTTTTACAATATTATTTTAAGAAATTGGGTTCGAAAACGTATAAAATGTTCGAGTTTGCGTTCAAATTTTTTGGTCAAAACTGGCAAAAATCTTAAAAAAAAAAGGCCTTGCCTAACGTAGGAATTTCCTTAATTCTATAAGGTTGGTCTTTTCTTTTTTATTCTGTATTATACAGAATTAAGGAATTCTTTACGTTTGGTAATATGAATTAAGGAAATTCTTTTACGTTTGGTGAGCGTTTTTTTTAACGATTTTGCGATGTGTTTGACAAAAAATGAACGCAAGCTCAAGCGTTTTAGGTCTCTTTTTTAAACATAATGGTATTCACAAAATTATTTTAAGAAATTGGGTTTGAAAACTAATAAAAATGTTTGAGTTTGTGTTCGTTTTTGTCAAACCGCAAAATCGTAAAAAAATGGCTCACCAAACGTAAGGAAATTTCTTATATCTGAAGCCTAATAAATGCTTATCAAACGTAAGGAAATTCTTTATGTTTAGTGAGGTTTTTTTTACGCTTTTGCGCTGTTTGAAAAAATGAACTGTAATGTTATTAATTCTGTAAGGTTATAATTATTTTTATTTTAATATTACACAGAATTAAGGAAATTCTTTACGTTTTGGTGAGCGTTTCTTTTACGATTTATGCGCTCTTTGACAAAACGGAATGGCCCCAAACTCGAGCGTTTTAGGCCAATATTACGTTTCGTAAGAACCAATAAGAACGAAAACTGCTTAGGAGGGTCTGGCAACATCATCAACAGAGTATCCCTTTGTATCCTGCCGTGTTACTTTTGCGTAAGTGTGAACCATTTGGCCCCCCTTTGAAAAAAAAATTTGTAAATAGGTTTTAATTAGGCCTAAGTTGAAAAACTTTACCTATCTATCTTGCTGTAAAAGTGTAAAAATTATTTTAAAAACATATATATTCCGGACATCTTTTTGTAAGAAAAAAAAAGAAGAGTATTAAAACATTAATTTAATGAAGATTTCAATGTGGACCGAATTGCCCCACGCAAAAATTTTTAAATCGCTGGACCGAATATGCCCAATGTTACAATTTTATAAATAAAACCATATTTAATCTGCTTTTGCCTGAATGACTCCAACGATTGCATTAAGGGTTAGAACTATTTTTAAGTACTTTATCTTGGTACCAATAATGTAGTACAATTTTTTTGACCTGTATGATTCTTAGCAATAAGCTAAAATTTACCCGATTTTATAGTGCTCAGAAAAAGAAAAAAAAATCAACAAAATTAATGGACCTTTAAATTAAAGGTTTCATAAAAAATTAATACTTAAGACATAAAAATACATTATTTTACATCTTTAAAGATATATTTTAACATCGTATAGGCTATTTTGATTGGGCCACTGGACCGAATTGCCCCACGTGGACTGAATTCTGATTTTGGACCGAATTGCCCCATCTTACGGTGTATATATATTATATATATATATATATATATATATATATATATATAATATATTTAATATAGTATATATATATTATATATATATATATTATATAATATAATATACGGTATTAATATATATATATATATATATTATTATATATATATATATATATATATATATATATATATATATAATATATATTATATATATATACGGTATATTCTTAAAGCATGGAATGCCATAAAAACGTTAATGGCAACTGACTTTTACTCAGTGTGATGCCGGTAACGACTAGGGTTTGGTAAAGGAAAAAAACAAGCTTGTTTTTTTCCTGAAAAAATAAAAAAAAAAATGTTTTAAAAACCGCCTGAAAAAAACAAGTAAAAATTTGTTTTTTTTCGTTTTTTTTTAATTAAGTTGGGGAATTTACATGTTTGAACAATTATTATTATAAATTTTAAGCAAATTGCTCAAATTTGGACATTTTTTGGTTTCAATTTCCTACAAGGTGGAAGCCCCTTAGTTTTGGTGTTCAAAAATTTTTTATGGGTTTTTACATATTTTTATTATATAGCTATATATTCAGAATTTTGATATCATACTGTTAGTGGATGTGTATGCTGAAAACTTTTGTTATGACGAATTCTGTAACATTTTTTATCATAATTATTATTTACAATTTAGAAATGCCACACATGCAAAAAGTCGTATGACTGTACTTTTTAAGGAAATAAAAGGTAGCAAAGGCCCTCCAATGAAATATAACTTTTGTTGTGTAGACGTTGCAAAACTAGTATTTATTGCTCATAATCTAGAACTAGGAAATTCTGAAAATTTGCCAACTGAGAGAGATGATTATGCTAAGACAGCTAAGCTTAAGAGTCCTGTTACTGCCCCTGCTCCTTCACCACTGTCATTCTCACACGATACTTCATACGACTGAGATATCAGACTTATCAGTCATATCAAAATTAAATGTGGCTGATCACGCTGATGAGTCCAGTGATAATGAGCTTGACAGTAGTCACAGCACAGTAGTCCAGTACTCAGTGTGACTGGGGTCTGGGGAGTGGGACTAGTGATTAGTGAATCAAAAGTTGATATTCCAAAGCCAAATATTTAATTTAGTCATTCACTCATCCTCCTTCATTTACAGTCTGGACATACATTAAAACGAGTATTTTTTTGTCCATTTGCATCCTTAAGTGCACTTTTGAGTTTTTGTCATTCTGACTCATTTCTTAATAGCCCCGTTCCCCCCCGGGCGGGGGGGGGGGGGGGGGGGGGGGGGAGAAGTAAAAAACGCCGGGGGGCCCCGCCTCATTAGGAGGGGGGATTCGGTCCACTCTAAATAAAAATAAAAAAAAAATAAAAAAAAAAAAAAAATTTCGCTCATTTAATAATTTGCGTTAGTTCTTTAATTTTATTTAGATCATCTTTATATCGAGAAAGCTTTTTCTATTTTTAAAAAAATGTTAAGCAAATAGGGTACAAAATGTCCTTCCAAATAGAATTTCATTTTTGAAAAATGTGAGTTTTATTTAACTTCGTTATAAAATGAAAATTGTGGATGGATTTTAATTATTTTTTTCAGTGGATACACTCGAGTTTGTTAGCTTTAAACTGGCAAAATAAATTTTTGATCGCAAACAGTATTAGTGGCAAAAAAATGGGGCCTAACTTGGTCCAGATTCACCCTGCCGTAAAAATTGATGGAGGGTGACTCGGACCGGACCACCATTTTTTTTCGTATTTTAACGTATTTTTATTGACATTTTTTATTACGTTAATAAATTTAAATATAATAAAAAAGTTATTTATATTAAGTGAAAATTTTTTAAAAATAATGAAATTTTAAATAAAAAAAAACGAATTCCAAAAGTGTCAAAATTTTTGAGCAGAGAGGGGTGAATCGGACCCCACCTTACTTTTATTCTACTGCGATTTCTCTTTTTTGGGAAATTTTTTCATCTCATTACTTCTTTTAATGATAAATAATTATTATTAGTAAAAATTAAAATTATAAAATTTGAATTTACACGTAAAAGACGAAATTTAACAGATGGTCTGAGTCAACCCTCAATGGTTGGTCTGCTTCACCCTCCAACGGTCAGGCTGACCTCAGCGTTATTCAAAAACTTAATAAAACTTTTTATTATTAGAATTACATTAATTATTTTTTTTGTGTGTTATGCCCGAATATAGGGCCGTGATTTACAAAAAAAAAAAAATTCAAAAAGTGCATTAGGGGAGAGTCGGAGACCAAGTTAATGCCTAAGGTGGTCAGACTCATTCTATCTAAATATAATATACATTAATAATTTTAAAAGTAATATATAAATATGAATATATGATACAAATGTAAAATAATAGTAAAATTAGTAAGTAAGTAGAAGCCTACAAACAGCAGTCTGCAGGCCACAACCTACTGTAAATTGTAACGAAAACAATTGATAAAATTATAAGAGAAAGGTAGATCTGCTATTTTATAAATCATAATGGAATATTTGTTTAATTTCAGTATCGCTAAGTTTTGAAAAAAATGAAAATACTGAAAAAAATTAGCCTCTTTATATTTTTATAAATACATTTTAATGAAAAAAACTGAAAAACTGAAAAAAAAAAACAGAAAAAACATGTTTTTTCTTGAAAAAAACGTTTTTTTTTCCGCCAGCAGCCCGGCGCCCCCAACCCTAGTACTGACCCCTACAATATATGAGAAAGAATCCAATAATTACTTTATACCATTGTAAACAAAAACGGTTGATTTGCTAGAGAAACCTAAAAAAAAGACACATATTTGGAATCTGCATAAAAAATCCATGAAAATATAACAACGGCTTCTCAAAAAAAAATTTTTTTGTTAAAAGAAACTTAATAACCCGACAGCAAGGAGGTTACACCAAATACCCTTGTTTCCTGTGCTACTGGAACAGTAGGGCTACATTAGAACACTGGATGACAAAACCTGGCCACCAAGAATTAGTTTGACGCCTGGTGACAAGAACTTCAAGAATGAGCCTCTGGTTGATAGGAATAAAATTGTATTTTCCCCACTGCACATAAAACTTGGTTTAAGCAATTTGTCAAAGCTCTTGATCACACTGGATGACTGCTTTGCAAGTCTCAGTACTGAGAAGAAAAATTCAGGAAATATTTTTGATGGCCAACTAAAATAAGAATATCATCAGTGATCAACACTGTTCAACAAACAACCTACAATGATGGTGGCAGCAGGCTAGATGCTTGAAATGGCATTCTTTGATGAAGTACAGAATTCCTTGGGAACAGAAAGCGAACAACTATGAGAGATTGTGGGGCAGCTGCTCTTGAGTTTTCAAGCACTTGGATATTAGGAGAGTGAGCATCAAAAGTTTCACTACTTAACATAGTCAGGATGCTTTCCGCATAGACTTGTATTATATTATATATCTTATTATTAATATCACTTTTCATCAAGACATTTAAGTTGTGAAGAAAACGCTTCAAAGGTCGATGGGCACATCCAAACATGGATGCAGATTCCCTATAATTCTGGACATTTACCCTTCATCCTCCTTATCTTAATAAGATACTATTAACTGTTCCTCCATCCAATCCCTCGGAGCTATACCCTCCATAAACGCTTTTTTACACAACTTTCAAATCCAAATCCAATCACCATCTCGCCTCTGTTTTTGATCATTTCATCTATTCCTGCAGATTTACCATTTTTCAACTTTCTCACACTACCAATTACCTCCTCCATACTAATGACCTCATCCCCAAAACTCCTATACCTATTCCTTCTTGCAACATCAAACCCACAATACAATCCTATCACCTTCTTCATTACTTCCAATCTTATGCAATTTTTGAAGTGGTTACCTCCAACACTCTACTTCACATCCATTTTTATCCGTTGCGAAAGCATCACCCAATTGCATTTAATTCCGAAGTAGATCATTTTTTCTCAATTCCAAACCTTTTGCGGCTACCTTCCAGAAAGAGCTTTCCTATTCCTTAATAAGTCCCCATTCATCTCCTTCAAACTGTTCATTTACCTCTTTTTACCTCCCTACGTATGCACCTTTCAGTATTCCTTTTTTCCTCCTTATAAAATTCCAAGCATCTTTTTTTTTGAACCTTAATCAATGGCTTTTTAGTAATTCAACCACGCTTCTTTTTTTTAACTTTAACTGCTTGCATCACCTCTTCATTCCATCCCTCTCACTGTTACATTCTTACTTCCTACTTTAGCACATCCACATACTTCTTTTGCACTGCTAACAAGCGCTTCCTTCATAGCTTACAGATTGTTAGTTTCAACTTGTTCACCTTCAACTGATTTACTTGCGAGTGCTTTTAGATACTTATCCTTATTACCTTGTTCCTTAACTTCTTTTAATTTTACTCCCATTTCATTATTGTTATTATTATTAATTATTATTTTAATGTTTTTACACATTTAAATTAAGAATGAAGTGAACACAATTTAATTCTTCTATTATAAATTAGTTAAATTAATTAAAATAATATATAATTTTTTAATATATTCATTTTCATTAACATCAATCATCAAATTATTATAACATCGTCAAAATACTTAATCCATCCTAGCACTAATTTTTTAGTTCTTCTAATCGTTTTCTCATATCACCAAAATGGCTTAAATAAGAGGCCCTATATTCTGGTTAATCAACTATTCACGTTATCTCTTTTCTGGATCTGCTTTTCGAGCAATTCTTTGGTAAATCATTTCATACTTTCCATTACTAAAATAAGCTTATAAGATGTTAGAGTGTTTTAAGATAGCCTACCTTCGAATTTCTTCGAGATGATCACTCCAGTTCTTTTCCAATAATAATAATGGTTGTTTTGTGTCCACTCTCATGATTTTTTTAGTATCACTCCAGTTTTGCATTTTTCTTTAAAAATGTGTGCTGCTTACCGCTTGCATGAAGTATAATGGGTCACACCTCAATTTGGGTTTCCACTCACACAACTCTTCTGAAAAATGGTGAAATCTAGAGCATTCATTTATTAACTCAACTGCTCTTCCTAGCTCTCACAATTCCTTTCTGCTCATCGATATGTTTATAAAAATTAAAAATAATTTCCTGCCTGATTTCTGCTGATCTGAAATCCTGTTCTGTGTCTGTTAAGGACGGCTATCAGTAAAATATATGAACCAACAAAAATAATTTTATTTTTATTTTGTTGAACAATGTGTAAAACAAAATAAAAAAAAACCTGAATACGGTATAACAAAATTATATAGATATCGACCTATCGATAATCCGATATCGATCCATCAATAATCTGATGCACTTTTCAAATGTTTTCATCATTACATGAACAAAATAAAGCCAAAAAAGTTGTTTTTAGTTGCATTATTTTTTGTATTCTTAGTGAAAATATACTGTACAGTATATTTAAAATATAAGTGAATCAATAAAAACTACAAAGAATTTTTTGATACTTTTTTTTGTAAATTAAAAGTTTATAGTTTTTATACAAGTTACGTAAATTACTGTCACCTTAGCAACATAATTACCAAACAATGAATAATGTTGCTTATAAAAATATAGTAAATTTGGCAATTTTTGGTAATAGTAGAGTTCAACAGATTCTGATGAAATATAAATTTTTCATAAAAATCGTTTATATATATATATATATATATATATATATTGGTATATATATAATATATATATATATATATATATATATATATATATATATATATATTACTAATATATATACCTTTCATACCCATATAAAAGTACTAAAACAGTGGTGTCAAACCTCTCTCATATAAATTTAACAATGCATCAAAAAAAATTTTCTTTGTTTAAATTAGTTTTAGGATACATTAAGTTTAGGTTATGGAAGTTTGGTTAATTATACACAGTAAATCTGTCTACTTAGGCAAACTTATCATTATCTTACTGATTTTTGAATGTAAAAAGAAATATGAAAAAAATAAATAATGTTGCTTATTAAAATATTGTAAATTTGGCAATTTATTATTAACAATATTTGGCAGCATTACTCCTAGGAATATCAAAACATTGATTGATTTTAAAAAAATATAGATTTTTTTAGAAACTGATGAACTCTACTATTACCTAATTTTTTAATAACAATATTTGCTAATGTTACTTATAGGAATATCAAAAGATTGATTGATTTTAAAAAAATATATCAATTTTTTTTAGAATCTTTTGAACTCCACTATTACCCATAGTTTTAAATCTTCGTGCAATTTGATCTAAAAAACTCGCCACAATTACCTTAAAATGTATAAAAATCAATTAAAAAAAAAACTTCCAAGTAATTTATTAATACCATTTTTCTCCATTAAATATTCATAGTTTTAACAATATTCATGTTAAAACCTGGTAATAGTTAAATTTACCAGATTCTGACGAAATATCATTATTTTTTTCTGAATTAGTTTTTCATATAGCTATCTTTCAAGTTTTGATCCCATATAAAAGTACTAAAACAGTGGTGCCAAACATCTCTCATATACTATAAATTCAATCAATCTATCAAAATTTATTTTTTGTTTAAATTCTTTTTAGGAACGATTAAGTTCAGGTTATAATTTTTGCTAATTATACAAAGTAAATCTGTGTCAATTTAACCAAACTCAACATAACCTTACTAATTTTTGGAACAAAAATAAATGATATAGCTATATGAAAATAAATAATGCTTATAAAAATATCATAAATTTGGCAATTTTTTATTAACAACATTTGCCAGAGTTGCTTATAAAAATATCAAAACCACGATTGATTTTTAAAAATATATTGATATTTTGAGAATCTGTTGAACTCAACTATTACTATACCCAAATACTTTTACTTATTCAAGTCATTGTAAAGACTTATTTAGTGATTTTTTTTTTTTTAATTTAATGATGTTACAATGTACTGAAATTGCTTTTTCAAGCCTTTATGTATATTGATTAATAATAATATACCAAGACTCTAGAATTAAAGTAGAAATCAAAGCCAGTTAACTGATCTAGGTACTTGTTACCCAGAGGGTTATCATCCCTGATTTTATGAAAATTACAGGATATACTGTAAAAAAAATAATACAAACGAAAATCATTGCTCTTTAGGAAAACATTGTTACAGCCTCTCAAAGTTGTAAAAATCCCATAGGATTTTCCTATATATATAAAAAAAAAATAAGGTAATTGTTACCCAGAGGGTTGTCACCCCCGATTTTTATGAAAATCACAGGACATACTCTAAAAAAACAATAATGAAGAATAGTGAAAACGAAAATCGTCGCTCTCCTTAGGAAAAAAAAGTTACAGCCTCTCAAAGTTGTAAAAAAACCCATAGGATTTGTTATTGAAAAAAAAAAAAAATTTTTTTTTGAAAATCACAGGATATATTCTCTAAAAAAATAATAATGAAGAATAGTGAAAACGAAAATCGGCAGTCTCTTTAGGAAAAAAAGTTACAGCCTCTGAAAGTTAAAAATTTTCCCATAGACTTTCTTATAATAAAAATTAGTGGGCCTCGTGCTCGTTTTAGGGCCATCCTAGTTCAGGTTATGATAAGATTTGTTAATTCTACATAGATTTTCTCTGTTTTGTATACCTAACAAAACTTATCATAACCTGAACTTAGAGGGCTGTAAAACGCAACCTAACGATCGATTCATATTGAAAAAGTCTATGGGATTTTTAACAACTTTGAGAGCCTAACTTTTTTTCCTAAAGAGAGCGACAATTTTCGTTTTCACTATTCTTCATTAGTATTTTTTTAGAGTATATCCTGTGATTTTCATAAAAATCGGGGGTGACAACCCTCTGGGTAACAATTACCAAAATTAAAAATCATAGGATATAGCTACTCTAAAAAAATAATAATTTAGAATAGTGAAAATGAAAATCAGCAGTCTCTATAAAAAAAGTTACAGCTCTCAAAGTTTAAAATAAATACCCGCAATACTGTTATAAAAAAAAATAGTGGACCTCAGGCTCGTTTTAGGGCCATCCTAGTTCAGGTTATGATAAGATTTGTCAATTCTACATAGATTTCCTTTGTGTATACCTAACAAAACGTATCATAACCTGAACTAGAGGGCCTGAAATGAGACCTAACATGGATTGATCAATATTGAAAAGTCTATGGGAGTTTTAACTTTGAGAGGCTGTGACTTTTTTCCTAAAAGGAAGCAACGATTTTCATTTTCACTATTCTAATTTTTTTTAGTACATAATTACCTCTGACTTAGTTGAAGAGTCTTGAGAAATATGTTGTGGTGACAACCCTCCTGGGTAACAAATTACCTGATCTAAATCGAAATTATCATATATATCCCATACCTCTTCAGGTTTTAAACAAATAAAGCTTCAGAAAATTATTTTACCTCGTTTGGTACATCACATATCGTTCCACAGAAAGTCATTTCCTACTAAATGATTAAAGACCTAATTACAATATTTTTATGAATTTTACTCAACTGCCACCCATTTTTTACCCAAGCAACAGAACTTTTTATTCTAAGCCACAAAATTCTTCCTCGTGCTAAGACGCAGAGTTGCCAAATTTGAAGTTAACGTTGCTAAAAGAAAATTCGAAAATTTTGTCTGATTATTTATGCTTTTAGAATTTTAGAATGATAGTTAGGTTAGACTTAAGAGGTGCAAGACGTTCTTTTGTAAACAGATACATCCATGCACATAATAGTTTTAAACCTATTACAAATTTTAATCGCAATAAATACTACAAGAAGTGTGTCAACAAAATAAAATAAAATAAAAATAAAATAAAAAATCTCCCTCATGATATGAATGCTCTTTATTTCTAGAATTTAAAACCTGGAGATTATGTTCCCTTTGTAATAGAAAGGGTTTTATTTTTAATTCATGCATTAAGATATACCAATATTTTGCTTAAAAGAGTTTAAAAAGTTAATTACACTGAATTATATCACTGACGGTATCAATAACTAACACTTTAATCAACTTATTTTGGGAATTTTATTTAGGAGAACCTATTAAAAAACGTAATATTATATAATTTATTTATATGCCAAATATATACATATTATATATATTATGGTTTATTTTATTTTTATTTTAATTTGGGGTTTGGCCTGCAAGAAAATGGAAATAATACTTTCCTATATTTATTTTTTTATTATCATCAAATTAATGCAGTTAAAACTGCAGCTTTAATTTATTTATTCAATTTTATTACAAAATAATAAAATTAATAATGTTTATTTAATCAACTTTACATAAAATTAAAATACCTAAAGTTAAAAAAAAATAAAAAAATAAGAATAAATAAAAAAAGTGAACAAGCTTAATTTTTTATATTTTTTTTCTTTATTTACTTTTTATTATTTATTTACTTGCAGTGACTCACCCAAAGCACCAAGCTCTGATGTATAAAACTTTTATAATTCTTTCACATATAATTTTCTTATTTTGCTCATTCATTCAATATTGAGTTTTTAGTTTTTTCAATTCATGTTTTAATTGTTTTTTTCCGAT
>JABUQX010064790.1:27500-35000 GCA_015478945.1 Trachelipus rathkii
CTAGGCAATGCTGCTTTATGCAAATGTATACCAGGGAGAATCCTTTTCCTGCCTGTGTATGCATATACATAAAACAGCCTCTCTCAAACTAATAATCATTTGTACTACTACTCCGCATAAGCTTCATATTCTGTAGGAATTCTTCCTGCAGAATATGATTCATATGTGGAATAGTAATAACTAGGTTTACCCTGTTCTAATTCTTTGTTTTTGTTTTTTTTTAGGACAGGGGTCCAACCCTCACTTGTAAAATAGAAGTAGGAAAATAAAAATTGTAAGAACATTAACTTCTCAATCAACCTTAAAGAAGCGGTCCTAAGCACCCAGCTTCAATATATATATATATATATAGGGTATTGTTCTATATTTGAATCAGAACACCCACAACAAGGCCAGGAAAGACTTTTACAAACGAACCCAATCACTTTTGTACCGTTTGTTAGTTTTTTTTTTTTTTAACGGGTAAATTTACCCACTCATTGTGTTTGTGCCTTTTTCTATCTACTTCACAGCTTTCTCGAGCCCAGCTGCAGCCATCAAGAGCCAGCTTCGTCGGCAGAGTATCAAACTAACGCTGTTGGACCCCTACCTTGGTACAGTTCTGTATTTCATACGGAACATATAATTTGTTCTACATTCGGGTATTTTTTTATTTTTTTTATTGTTCTTATCAAATTTATTATTATTATTATTATTATTATTGTTTAATTATTATTTTACTATTATTATTATATATTATTATTATTATTATTATTATTATTATTATTATTATTATTATTATTATTATTATTATTATTATTATTATTATTATTATTATTATTATTATTATTATTATTATTATTATCGCCCCTGTTGTGGTATCCCTAACAAGGTATAGCCACACCTTGTGTGCTGTGGATACCCTCGTACACTCACTCAAATAAAAAAAAAATAATAGTAAAAAAAAAAAAAAAAAAAAAAAGAGAAAAAATTTTATATTTATTATATATTTATAAAAATATATATATATATATATATATTTTTATATTTAATATATATTATTATATATATATATATATATATATATATATATATATATAATATATATTATTATATATATATATATTTATATATATTATATATATATATATATATATATATATATATATATATATATATATATATATATATATATATATATATATATATATATATATATATATTTTTTATATTATATATAAAGTATTTTGGCAATTTATTCGCCAGCAGCCACACTTTAACCCTTGGTCTAGCTCCTAAGGTTGTAAATTCTTTGATTTTTCCACCCTCGGTCCGTTATTAGTGCCTCCGCTCGCTCCACATCTTATTTAATTTTTTTTTTCTTTCCTTCACTCTACCAACTTCTACGCCTTTCATCATGTCTACTCCCTCGCGAGCATTCCATTTGCAACCTTTCTTCGTAAACAATCCCGAGCTTTGGTTTGACCTGGCTGAGTCAGCGCTCCTGACCATCGAAGATGAGAAGGAGAGATATTCGAGAGTTGTGAATGCTCTACCAGAATCTTGCCTCCTCAAAATCAGGGATGGCCTGGCAACAACTAGAAACTCTACAACCCCTTACAACACGCTCAAAACCCTTATTATCGACCGCTTGGCTCCCACCAGAGAGGAACAATTGGAAACTCTGCTTGGAGGCATCTCACTGGGCGACCAGAAACCCTCGGAATTGATGGTAGGGATGCTGGGTTTGTTGGGCGGCACTCCATCTACACGGGAAGAGAAAATAATTCGCACCCTCTTCCTCCAGAAGATGCCTGCTCGACATCACAGCGTACTGCAATCAATAAACCCGACGTTGTCCCTCACTGAGTTTGCCGCTACAGCAGACAGAATTTTGCGCCCTCCGGTGGAGCCTTTGGTCCACACCTCTTACGCCGTTTCCTCTCTTTCTCCTACCTCTTCAACTCTCGCACCTCCTCAACCATCTACAACTCACGCCCAACACATTCCCCAGTACTCTACCAACAACTCCGCCACCCTTCCTCCCCCTCTTGTTCCTCAACCGCCTTCTGCCGCCTATCCAGCTCAACCTCCTTATTCTCACCCACACCAACCTTCCTACTCTCACGCCTTTGCAGTACAACCTCCTCCTTCGGCAGCTCTGGATACCCGGGTTTCGGTTCTCGAAACTGGCATGGCCGATATAAAAACGGCCCTTCTCTCCCTTACAGCGGCAATTAATAATAACACTTTTCGCTCTCGTGATCCCACTCCTTCCAACTTTCGTCCTTCTCGCGGTCCTCGTTCACCTTCTGCTTCTTCCTCACGCCAGCGCCAGTATCCTCATGGGTACTGTTATTATCACCATACTTTCGGCATGGATGCCAAGAAATGCGATCCTTCCTGCCCTCTCTATCAGGGAAACTCAGCAGCCAACCCGTCGTAGGGGCGACGGGAGATGCTGGTGCTTTTTCTTCTTCCCCTCCTACTACACAGGATGTTCTTCGTATCTACGATCAGTCCACTAAACTTGCCTTCTTGATCGATTCCGGCGCTAGCCTTTCGATTTTACCACACAACCCTTCTCAAGACTCGGCTATCCCTCTTTCAGGCCGTCAACTCTTCGCTGCTAATGGCTCTTCCATTCCGGTATATGGAGAGCGTTTATGTACGTTGGATCTGTCTCTCCGCCGCCAGTTTCCGTGGGTTTTTCTCGTCGCTGAAGTGACACAGCCCATCCTCGGCGCTGACTTTTTGTCCCATTTCAATCTTATGGTAGACCTTCGTAATAGGCGTCTAGTTGACGGTGATACTTCTCTTTACTCTCACGGTTCCCTAGGTTCTTCAGAGCTAAAGGGCATTTCCGCTATCGCCCCGCCTTCTTCGGTAGTGTCTCCCTTCCTTTCTATCCTGCAGGAGGACTTTCCTTCTTTATTGCATCCTTGCTCTTCAGACACCCCTCTTAAGCATTCTGTGGAACATCATATAGAGACCACTGGCCCACCCACCTTTGCTCGAGCTCGCCGTCTTCCTCCTGATAAACTCAAAGCCGCCAAGGCCGAGTTTGATCACATGTTGCAACTTGGCATTGTGCGCCCTTCCAAAAGTTGTTGGTCTTCTCCGCTACACATGGTCCCTAAGGGCTCCACGGGTGACTGGAGACCCTGTGGGGATTTTAGGGCTTTGAATTCTGCCACAACACCGGATAGGTACCCTGTGCCGCATATACAAAGTTTCACTTCCCACCTGTCTGGCAACACCATTTTTTCTTCCTTGGACTTAATTCGAGCCTACCATCAGATACCCGTGGCTCCGGAGGACGTTCCCAAGACAGCTGTAATCACCCCCTTTGGCCTCTTTGAGTATACAAGAATGCCATTCGGTTTGAAAAATGCAGCCCAGTCCTTCCAGAGGTTCATCGATTCTATCCTCCGTGGCCTCCCTTTTGCTTGGGCATATTTAGATGATCTGTTAGTAGCTTCCTCCTCTCCTGAAGAGCACCCCGAAGAGCACGCGGTTCACCTACGTGCCGTCTTTGGTAGGTTGGATGATGCGGGAATTCGTCTCAATCCTACCAAGTGCGTATTCGGTGCGTCTTCTCTTACGTTCCTTGGTCACACAGTCTCGGCTGAGGGTATTTGCCCTCTTGTAGACCGTGTCGCTGCTATCCGCGCCTTCCCACTTCCCCAAAATCAAAAGCAGCTTCGTCAATATCTGGGAATGATCAACTTCTACCATAGATTTCTGAAATCAGCGGCAGCCCTCCTGGGCCCGCTTACAGCACTCATTCGTCCTAAGCAGCGAGGCAGCACCACTAAAGTCGACTGGTCTCCGGCTGCAGAGTCTGCTTTTGAGGCTTCCAAAGAAGCCCTCGCCTCCGCCACTCTTTTAGTTCATCCCCACGATACCGCACCAGCGAGAGTGCAGGTAGATGCCTCCGATTTTGCTGTTGGTGCGGTGCTTCAGCAGTTCCAAAAGGGCGAATGGTGCCCACTTGCCTTCTTTTCACGCAAGCTGCAACCCGCCGAAACAAGGTATAGTGCTTTTGGACGGGAATTGCTTGCTATGTATCTTGCTGTTCGCCATTTTCGGTACTTTTTGGAAGGACGGGAGTTCCACATCCTGACCGACCACAAAGCGATCACTTTCGCAATGGCTTCACGGCATGAACGTCACTCCCCCCGTGAAGCTCGTCATCTTGAATTCGTTTCCCAGTTTACGACAGACATACGTCACATCTCCGGAGTGGATAATTTCACCGCGGATGCTCTTTCTCGGATTGAAATTAATGCTCTTTCCCCCATTCCTGACATTGATTACGCAGCCATGGCCACGTGCCAGGAGCAAGACAATATCGATCTTCAGCAGGACTCTTCTCTACAGCTGCAGTGGCTCAATCTTCCGGGCATAGAGAAGAGACTCTTGTGTGACACTTCAACAGGCCACCCTCGCCCTTTCGTTCCAAATTCTCTGCGAAAGGCAGTCTTCTGCAATCTCCACTCGCTTTCACACCCTGGCGTCGAGGCTTCACGCAAACTGGTAACAGCTCGTTTTGTGTGGCCTAAAGTTAACGCCGATGTAGCGAATTGGGTCCGCGCCTGCATGGCTTGTCAACGCTCTAAGGTGCAAAGACACACTAAAGCTCCCTTGGGCTCCTTCTTGCCCCCTGGTCAACGTTTTGAAAGAGTTCACATCGACATTGTTGGACCTCTTCCACCTTCTCATGGCATGCGATATATCCTCACCTGTATCGATCGGTTCACTCGTTGGACTGAAGCTATCCCTCTCTCTGTGGCCACTGCCGAATCTATAGCTAAAGCCTTCTTGTTTCATTGGATCTCTCGGTTCGGAATTCCTCTCTCGGTCACGACGGATCGAGGTCGCGTTTTCGAATCCTTCCTCTGGAAAGATTTGATGCGCTTGCTGGGTTCTGAGAAGATCCATACCACCAGCTTCCATCCTATCTCGAACGGGATTTGTGAGAGGTTCCACCGTCAGCTTAAAGCCTCTCTCATGGCACATCCACAACCTGAACACTGGACTGAGGCTCTTCCTTTGGTTATGCTGGGTATACGCACGGCCGTTAAGGAGGATCTTCAGTGTTCAGCTGCAGAACTTGTTTATGGGTCTACACTTCGCCTGCCTGGTGAGTTCTTTTCTCAATCTTTCCCGCTTGCTACTGCAGACCCCACCCTGTATCTCACTCGCTTGAAACGCTGCGCCCTCTCATGGAGACCTGCTCCGACCCGCCAGCAAAAGGTGCACTCTTACATTCCGAAAGATCTCTCTTCCTGTACCCATGTTCTAGTCAGGCATGACTCCCACCGTTCTCCCCTCCAACCCAAGTACGACGGGCCCTTCCCGGTTTTACTTCGGAAGGAGAAGTTCTTCAAAGTACAGCTTCCTACTCGTACCGACGTTATATCGATCGATCGTCTCAAACCTGCCTATTTTGAGGCGAACCCTCCGGACGTCCAGGCATCGGACTTGTTCCCTAAACCCATCCCGATTCCTCTGGATGCCCCACCTTCTTACCCTGTGCCAGATTCTCCACCTCCTTCATCTCCTCCCGACTCTTCCCCTCCTTCAACTCCTACGGATTCACCACCTTCACCACTTCTCCCTCTTGACCCAGATCCTCTTCCTTTTCCTCCTCCTCCTCTCCCTCTACCGTCCCCTCCCATTCCACCACCTCCTGCCATGCCTTCCACAAGTCGTACTGCAGATGTTCCACTTCCCTCTCGTATTCCTCGCCCTCTCGTCCACACTCCTGCACCTCCAACACCAGCTCCTCGTTCTCGCCCTCGTCCTGGTTTGCAGCCGCCTGCGTCTAGAGACGTATCGAGCAGAGGCCGTCATTTGCGCCGGCCACTCCGCTACCGGGATTAGAGCGCCCCGGCCTCAGCTCTGCAGGGGGGTACTGTGGAGAGGTACCCTCTGTGGAAGTGGAAAGAACATCTATACAGAGCTGAACTACAGAGCTGAAATACAGAGTTAAACTGCAGTGCCGAACACACCCTATGTTTAAAACGTGGTTGTAGTTCGTGGACCTAAACCACGCTTCCAAGCCGCCGATTTATCACTTTTCAAAATCGCAACAGCATGTAGCTTCCTTCTTCAGAATTAGTGCAAAATAATAACAAAAATACCAACATTAAAATACCATTACAAGCAATTAAGTGTTAATAAATAATTAAACCCAAACAAGGACAGGGGTCCAACCCTAACCTGTGAATTAGCTGTAAGAAAATAAACTTGTAAAGAAAAAAACATTTCTCAATCAACCTTAAAGAAGCGGTCCTAAGCAACCAGCTTTACAATATATATATATTATATATATATATATATATAAGAGAGAGTATATATATATACACAATATATATATATATATATATATATATATAATATATAATATATATAGCATATATATATATATATATATATTATATATATTATATAATATATATATATATATATAATATATATAATATATATATATATATATATATATATATATATATATATATATATATATATATATATATATATATATATATGATGTTTAGAAAATATAATATTTACAAATTGAAGTTCTATAAAGAATATATAATAATTACTATATTATAATATATTAGATATATATATAATATATATATATATATAGATACTTAATATATATATACTATATACTTATATATCATATTAATACAGAAAAATGGCGGCGATAACGGGCCTCGGAGTTCGAGGGGCCCTTTACGGAGTTCAACTGTGAAACCAAACGGAAAATTTTATTTCTTCTCATTTGTTAATAAACAATAGTCAGCTGTTCCACCAAAAAAAATCATTCAATCGCATATTAAACAATTTCTTTTAAAATAAAATAAGATATCTTTTCAGAATACTCGTATATGAATATGACAGAACAAATAGGTACCGGAAATATTCTCCAGTTTTCGGTCGACTCTTCCCAAAATGATGACAGATCGAATATCAGGGGTTGTATATAGGCTACTTTTTTCACTATATAATGGTGGCGATCAGGCGCGGTCATCCCTTACACTATAGAATGATGGCGATCAGGCGGGGGAATCCTCTTTATTTTTTTAAATATGTTTTGTAGTTGCATTGAATGCCTTCATTGTTATTAATTACTTGTGAAGTGTTGCTTGTTATTAGTTTCGGCTTCATTGATTATTTTAATTATATATAATATATATATATATAAATCTTATATGTATCTTATAATATTTATATATATATATAATATATATATATATATATATAATGTTTATATATAATATATATATATATATATATAGAATATTATATAAGTATATATATACTAATTATTTTCTTTTCCTTATGGATAGATAAAATATTTCCACATTATATAGAGATATAATAATAAAAATATATATTAATAATTAATTATAATTATATAATAATATAAATTAAATATATATATATATATATATATAGGAATATATAGGAATATGTATAGGAATATGTAATTAAATATAG
>JABUQX010064790.1:47500-53211 GCA_015478945.1 Trachelipus rathkii
GTGATACAATATTATCCATATTTAAAAAATTTTATAATTTATTTTATTAATAAACGTAGAAGATTATCTCAATTGTGCGTCACTTTGAACCCTAGCTAGCCGATCTTCTTTCAACATTGTTTGATATTATTGGTATGCAAAGTATTAAGAGTAGATATTATTAATATTAATAATGATAATGGTAATAATAATGAGATTTTCTCAAGTAATAATGTATTGTGAAGTTAAGTAATAATAATAATATAATAACAATAATAAATAATATAATAATAATAATAATAATAATAATAATAATAATAATTAAATAATAATAATAATAATAAAATAATAATAATAATAATAATAATAATAATAATAATAATAATAATAATAATAATAATAATAATAATAATAATAATAATAATAATAATAATAATAATAATAATAATAAATAATAATAATAATAATAATAATAATAATAATAATAATAATAATAATAATAATAATAATAATAATAATAATAATAATAATAATAATAATCTATTTAAACATAGTTAATCACTTATTAATAAATGATAATAATTTTCTGTAACCATATAGAGCATAAATAAAATTAAAAAAAGAAAGACATAAGGATTTTATTTATAGTAACTTAATTAATAACATTACAAATATGAAGAATTACCTTTAAGAATGACTAGCCTTTCAAACATATTATCAGATAGCTTGGATCTCTTTGGAGAGTGAATGTGACCCGCAAAGCTGAATAACCTTTCTACAAGGGCCGATGAAGGTAGTGGAGTATTGTAGTGCAAAAAGACTTTTTAACACAGGGATACCTATTAAGTGACTCTAGGGATCTGTCGTTATCCGTAAGGTATTTAAGCACTTTTATTTCTAGTTCATCTTTATTTAATAATGACGCGGGTGATGTAGATGACAAACTCTCGTATTCAAAAAAAGTCATCTGGACTGCTACCTCCAGCCAAATCCATTACTTCGTTAGGCTCTTGAGATGTATTTGCTTGAACCTTATTTCTGACAGCCACGATTAGCATTTCCTGATACTTTTTCCTATTTCCTCGGTATTATATTCTGGGTTTATGGCGAGCCATTTGATTTTGTGATTAGGATTAGAAATAGATGCCAGAACTGCGGTGTTGGCCGAGATATGCAAACTAAGAAACTCCCGAAATCTATTCTCGAAACCTGAAGCTAATGCTGTAAGAAGAGGATGAACATGTCTAAGTAGAGACGTATTTAAGCGATTAAATTTTTTTTCAATCACTAGCAATGTTGGAAGCAAAGTTCCATAAAAACAGCTTTTATCACCCTGTAGCCTATCTAATGCAACAGTAATGTTGAAATTACTAAAAATTACTCTTCAAGAATTTCAAATTTCAAATGTCTTGAAGCACGGAGTGGCTGCGTTAAAAAAATGCAAAAGCAAAAATGAAAACTTGGACCTTTACTGAAGTAAATTATAGGCGCCCAGCTCTGTTTTTCCTCAAATTAAAAACCTGTCTGTTAATTGAACTGGTGCTACCGTGTTTAACAAGTACTATTGAAAGTCTTTCCAGCCACTCTTTGAAGAATAAATACTTGGCTAAGAAACACAATAAACAAAGACAGGCTTAATGGACTATGTAGGATGAGTATTCAAGATATTAGTAAGGTAAAAAAAGACACGAATTGGAAACGAATGTAAATTGCGGAATTCGCTGAAAAATCCAAGGCGTCTAATGCTAGTTTAGATTTAATATTAGTTACCACTCAGGACTCAATACTCGCCAACCCCCATAAATATTACTTTACGTCTCTCAAATAGATATTTTTTTTTACTCACCTCGTGACACATAAATTTTTTTAATTAAAACTGTTGTAGATTTGTTATTTTATTTATTTTATAACCGAAATAACTTTTTTATATTATTATATTTTTTATTAGCCTTTGAAAAGGAAAAATCTGGAGTTTAACCAACCCACGCCGTCTATTGATCAGTGTGAGCAGGGACATAAATCAATCAACCTATGCTAGCTCCTGAGTCAAATCCTTCGTACACACAGACACATACACATAAATACACACACCTATATATATACCGTATTATATATATATATATATTATATAATACTATCTATATTATATATATATATATATTATATATATTATATATATATATATATATATATATATATATTATATACAGTGGCGCGCCTCGTGTAAACTTGGCTGTGGAGGGGCTGCAGGGATATATATATATTATATATAATATATATATATATATATATATATATATATATATATATATATATATATATATATATATATATATATATAACAAATACAAAATTATATATATATATATGTGTGTATATATAAATAATATATATATATATATATATATATATAATATATATATATATATATATATATATATATATATATATGTGCATAAATTACAACTTTTTTTTTTTAATATCGATTGCATGCATTCGAACACATTCTGTAATTAAAAACACATTACATTTGAACTTTAGATGGAACACTAGATGGAAATATAAAATCGATTATCTTTTCTAAAATATCAATATCTGATAGGATTACCCTCATACGGACTATTACTTAATTTTTTATATTTGTGTAAATGTGTGCATAAATTATAGAACTTTTTTTTAAAATATCGATTGCATGCATTCGAACACATTCTGTAATGCGAAAGCCTAAAAAAAAAATGTATTTCAGAGGTGTCAGAAACGAAAAATGTCATTGCCTGCTTATCTATGATTTGGCCTCTCTCTCTCTCTCTCTCTCTCTCTCTCTCTCTCTCTCTCTCTCTCTCTCTCTCTCTCTCTCTCTCTCTCTCTTCTCTCTCTCTCTCTCTCTCTCTCTCTCTCTCTCTCTCTCTCTCTCTCTCTCTCTCTCTCTCTCTCTCTCTCTCTCTCTCTCTCTCATATGTTTCTGTTTTTTTAAGCAGAGAAAGACAGAGTACTCTCTCTCTCTCTCTTTGTTTATCTCTCTCTCTCTCTCTCGTCTCTGCTCTCTCTCTCTCTCTCTCTCTCTCTCTCTATATATATATATAATATATATAATATATATATATATATTAGTATAATATATATATATTATAATATATATATATAATATAATATTATATATATAACAACACCGAGTAATTATTTTCATTGGTCTATATTTTCACTGTTTATTTCTCGCGCACAAAAAAAAATAAAACATAAACTCTCCCCATGAAGATGCGAAAAAAACATGACTTTAGTCAGTGTCCTCTAAATACAAGTAAAAAGAGGACATACATGGACAAATATAGCAACTTTCTCAAATTTCAACTTTATTTTTATATGAGAAAAAATTCCAGGTTGCTATGAAGTAAAATAGGCCAAACTAGCAACTTTACAAAAGGTACTATAGAAATTTAGTATGCTTTAGTTTGCTAAGTTGCCAGATGTCTTATTTTTAAGAACTATAAAGTATGGCTTTTTTTTTATGGGCAGCAAAATTACAGCCCTTTTTTTATTTAATTAGATATATTGAAATAAATATCGTACCAACAATTTGCAGTTGCAAAAAGCATTAATTTGTTATTTTCTTAATTGAATACTGCTTTTTTTATTGTATTAAATATTTAAAAACAAAAATTCAGATCACTTTTTCTGGTGACAAAAATTTCATATTTCTATCAACATTCTTATGCCTGGCAGTTATAATTTGGAGGGGCTGCAGCCCTAGAGCCCATATAGACGAAGCCGCCACTGTATAAGTATAATATATATATATATATATATATATTATATATATAACTATATATATATAATATATAATATGTATATATATATTGATATATATATTATATATATATATATATATACTATATATATTATATATATATCACTCAACCTTTGCTCCCCCTAAATGAAATCTGGATACCGTCCAGATATATATATATATTATATATATATATATCATAAATATATATATAATATATATATATTATTAAAAAATATTATATATATATATAAATTATAATAATATATATTAATATATATAGTATTACAAAGGTGGGGCATTAACGCTGTTAAACGCGTTTAATCCGTTAATTAACTCGTTATTTTTTCGTTAACTTTTAACGCTTTCGTTAATTTCGAAAAAAGTAACGGACTATTAACGAGTTAAAAATTTTCCCTACATCCGTTAATCGTTACTTTAATTTACGAGTTTATAAAATATTTTCTTATCAGATTTTAAATTGTATTAGATTCGATTTTGATAAACTTTATTTTCCAAAATTTCCTAAACGTTCTCTCAATGGCTAAAAATGTGTTTATTCTTACACGGGTTATTATTCCGTTTAGAAATGTTTGACGTTTTTCTTTTGCTGTATTCTCATTTCTTATTGGTTTCGCTTGAAGAAAAAAGGAGTAGTGACTGTGCCGTTCATATGAGTCATTAACTTCTTTCGTTAGTTACTTGAACTTGCTTCTTTTGCTGACCGCCATACGGCTTCTATATAAAATGCAACTATGAGCATCTGACCTACCTCCTTCTTCTAAAAAAAGTAACAAGATTAAAATCTAAACAGTTGATACCCACTGACTGCACCACCGTATCCTATTATTTTTCACAAGAATATACTTACTCGGGTGTCCGTAAAAAGAATGTCCCAGTTTCAATGCTTTATTAACAGCGTAATATACAATATCAACAGCATATCACACATACAAAGTGAAGGTCATTGAACAGAGTTTTTCCTACATATGTTCAATATGTGCCCCCTTTGTTATAGGGGATACATTCAGCCGATAATCCAATTCCTCCCAAACATTGGTTAACAGATCCGGAGTAATGGAAGGAACGGCATGTTCAATTCTGCGTTTCAACTCTGCGTATAATTGGGCAGCCCCATAGGAAGAAATCGCATGGCGTTAAGTCCGGGGACCGGGGGGGCCAGATATATAGAGCTCTGTCGTTTGGACCATTATGACCAACCCAACGATCTGGGAGTAAGTCGTTCAACCACGCTCGCACTATGTGACTCCAATGTGGAGGGGCTCCATCTTGCTGCCATATAAAGTTTACCGCTTCATCCTCTAATAATTGTGAAAAGAGCCATTGTTGTAACATATCGAGATAGGCGACCCCTGTTACGGTTGCTTCTGCAAAAAAGAAAGGTCCGTAGACCTGGCGTCGGGATATGGCGCAGAAAAAGTTAACCTTTGGGGAATCACGTTTGTGTTCTACAAGTTCATGCGGATTTTCAGACCCCAGATACGAACATTATGGGCATTCACCTTACCCCTGAGATGAAAGGTGGACTCATCGCTAAACACTACACGATCTAGAAGGTCATCGTCTCGACCTAACACTGCACAGGCAAAGGTAAACCGTAGAGCCTAGTCGTCGGGCTTTAAAGCATGTACAAACTGCAACCGGTATGCACGCATGTGTAAACGTTTCCTTAACACCTTCCACACCGTCGTTTTTGGCACCTTCAGTTCGTGACTTGCTCTCCGAACGGATTTCTTAGGACTATGAAGAAACGAGGCCCTGATACGGTCCACATCCTGTACAGTCACTTTGGGCCGTCCTGTACTTTTGCCTTTACAAAGACATCCATTAGTTGCAAATTGCCTATACCATCGGCGAATGTTTTTGCCACATGGAGGATCACATTGGAAACGTAAACGATACGCACGTTGAATCGTAATTACAGATA
>JABUQX010064791.1:0-10000 GCA_015478945.1 Trachelipus rathkii
CCCAAACACTCAGAAGCTAAGAATAGACTGATTTAATAAATTTTTTATCGTTATTTTTGTGTGTTTATGTGTGAGATATTGCTTTGCTGTATGATTATTTGATGATGAGCACGCTTACATATAATATATATTATATATATAATATATTATATTATATATATATTATATATATAATTAATATAGTATATATATATATATATATATAATTATAATATTATATATAAATAAATATTGATTTATATATATATATATATATATATATATATATATATTATATACATATTATTAAATATTATAGGTAGAGTAATAGTAATAAGGTAAGTATTATTAAGTAAATACCGGGTAATATATTTATATATATTATATTATATAATATATAATATATATATATATATATATATATATATTAATTATATATAATTAATAATATATAATTAAATCATATATATATATATATATATATATATAATATTATAATAATATAGTGTATATATATATATAGTAATATATATTATCTATATATATTATAATAAATAATAATTATTAATAATTTTAAATCTCTCTCCTTATACTTCCTTCTTTTACCTATCATGTTGAAAATATATTTATTGCGAAACAAGTATTCAACCTTTCTGTACATGAACATTGTCCTGGATATAGTACTATATATTAATATTATATAGTATATATATATTTATACCAGTGGTCTGGAGCCCGCAACCCCCAAACTTTGCGGGCAATCGCAATCTGTCAAATTTCGTAAGAAATAATTGCTGATCGGACCGCAAACGCAATTGGCGGTAGACGCGCGAAATTGCGTCGCAAACCGCAATTCGCAACGCAATCGCTAACCGAGCAAACTATACTATACTTAAGTTAGTGTTATTTCAGATGAATATTCGGAGACGCAATTTATAAGTAAGGTACTCACTCAATATCGAATTAGTCAGTACAGCTCACTCACGGTGCACTCGTACGCATGCTATAGTATAATTACTCACCAGTTACTCGTGATTTAGGCTTAGATTATAATATGTATGATATTAATTAATAGTGATATAACTAAGTGACACGTCGGGTGACTGATGGTGTATTATATATGAACTATATTAATACTATACTTTAGTGATGGACCGTGGAATGTCAAAATTCTGAACTTGTTGCGGTTTCGGAATGTGCGGAAACATTAAGGGTGATGCGCGATGAGAGAGTGAGATCGGGAGTAATCTTGATCGTAAAGTAGAATGAGATTGCGGATGCGGATGCGGATGCGGGTATGTTTTCTCTTTGAAGTTTGAATTAAAATGTATATATATTATATATATAAATATATATATACGTAATTATATATATAATATATATATATAGTAATTATAATATATATATATATATATATTATATTATATATTATTATATATGCTCACATATATATTATATATATATTTTTTACAGTTGTCACTTCCCACTCACCGTCTAGAGCTCCTAATTCAAGGAGGGGGTGTTGCGCACCTCAAATATTCATCAACTAACGCAAAATACGCAGATGAGCACAGACGCAGGCTTTAGAGTGAGATGAGATTAAAATTCAGCAGGAAACACAGAAGATGGAAGAGAATTCCTCAGAACAGAGGTGGCAGGAATGAAGGAAGCACCACAGGCGAAAAAGAAATAAGCTGGAGTTTACAATTCAACACAAAACTCATCGCGCCGAACAGCACTCCCTTTTGCTAGGAGGGCGTCGTAAAAGTGGTGGTACGCGGGTGATAAGTTCCCTCGAGCACCTGCCGCTGCGTTACCTATAGAAAAGAGATAAAGCACAACATCGCGCCGTATAAGATAAGGGTCATGAAGTGGACAAGTGCGAACAGTTTATAAGCCTTTTGGCCTTTGCCTCAACCCTATCCAAAAGCTGGGTGAAACCAGAGCCCCCCCCCCCCCTGATATGAGAGCAGTACTCCATACAAGGGGGGATGAGGCCCTTGTATAGCTGGAGCAACCCAGAAAAGAAAAAGAAGTCTTGCAGCCTAAATCGAACTCCGCAGTTTTTCTTTGAGGCCGCCCTAGCAACGCGTTGTGATGTGAGGCTTCCAAGTAATTTTTTTTTGTTTTAATAATAATAATAATGAGATGTTTATGTCAACAGGAGAGACGAGAGAACCGTCGAAAGAGCTAGGAAAGTTAGAAGGTGTTTTAGAGAGGGAGATTTGTAGGAGTTTGGTTTTTAAATAACTGAATTTCACAAGGTTGAGACGACCCCACCCCAGGAAATTCTATCACATCACGAGAATAGAAATCGGAAGATTAAAATAACAGAGAGAGCAATTCTGAGTAAAAGAAAGGAGAAGAATTGAAATGAGTTGAAGAATGAGGGGTCCTGAAGCATCGCATAGCGAGTTGGATAGAGTTAGAATGTGGCAGGTGAGAAATTCATTAAATGAAAAGTAAGGAATAAAGTAGGGAATAAGACAGAAGCTGAGGAACACCACGTTTTGCCAAATCAATAACAGCTGATATTGAAGGATTTGAAAGAAAACTAGACATAGAGTAAGCAAAAAGAGAGGAGGAAACCAAAGGAGGAGCTTGGAAGAGCAGTGATTTTCGTGTCAAGCCCGGTTCAAATGCTTGGATATGTCAAGCGCCACCACGCAAGTCTCTCCGTAATTCCTAAGGGCGAAAAACATTAATCAGTTAGATAGAAAAGTATATCCGCCAGTAGACCTCGAGCTCCGAAGCCGTACTGGCTAATCGGAAAGAAGTGATGAGAACTCACAAAAGAATGTATTCTAAGAAGGAGAGTTGAGAAGGATTTTCAAGATCTTAGATAGAATACATGAGTGAGAGCTATAGGGCGATAGTTAGAAGGATACAGAGCGGCTTCCCCTTTTTTTTCGGAACCAGGTTGGCACATGTGCGTGCTCGCAACACTGAGGAAAGTATTAGTATTATGAGACATAGAGGATATAGTTGAACGAGGGGCGTGGTCAGCACGAAAGCATACTCCTAAAACTCAGGGAGGACTGCATCGCGGGCCACAGCCGCCTTCCTAACCTTCATCAGATTTCAGGAGCCCATGCTACCCGATCAAAATGTAATACAGCGCAATGGCATACGGAAACCTGAGAGAAGCGAAGGAGGAGAGGAGGAGTCCAGAATCGTCTAGGGTCTGAAGTTAGAGGAAAATAGGAGGCGAAGAAGATTTTTTCCTTTTACAGTTGGAGAATTAGCAACAGAACAAACAGATAGAATAAGAGGAGGAAAGACAGATTTCAACAGAAGTTGTTAGAGATGTTCTTTTGCAAGAGGCCAGAAAGTTTTCAGTAGGAGAATCGGAGGTTTAGCACACTTTTCTTTTGATGAATAGCCCGCTTTGCTCGACAAAGAGTATCTCTGGCAAAAATTTCTAGCTGAATGAAAATTATGCAAGAGTGATAGATAGAAGTCGAGAATTGTTTCCACCTCCCGATAAAGCAACTGTCTGCTCAGCCTGAATGACCAGAGAGCAAACACGATTGAACCATGGATTAATGAAGGAAGAGAAAAGAATTTTAGTCGAAGAAGGAATGAACCTGCTACTACCATCAACAATTACAGCTTCCACCTTATCGGCAAGAAGCCGAAACGTCCGCAGAATCAAAGCAGTCATTCCAATTAATACGCTAGCGTTAGAAGCAACGCATAAGGCCCCAATCGGCCGCAGGAGGTAGATATGGGATAGACCACAGTATTAAAACGCAGAGAGTATGAGAAGAATTCTTATGTTATAATGCATATACGGAATTATCAGGATCATGTGAACTCATATACGGTTGGTGAAGTAGGGCCACAGCGATAGATTGGCGACCATATTAGTATATATAGATTAGTAATATTACTTACTATAATATAAATATTTAGTATATATATATATATATATATATATATTATATATATATATATATATTATATAATATATCTATATATATATATATAATATAAGGATAAAAGCGTATACAGCAACTAGTTATTTTACATTTTTTATTTATTTACTTAATCAGACGTTTCGGATAAAGGTCTATCCATCATCAGTGTATTAAAAACATAACACATTCAAAATAAAATATATAAAACATTCATGATAAATTAACCAAAAGTTTTTGCACCTCCATATCGAATAAATCTGCTAAAACATTAAAAACAAAGCTGAGAATGAATATTGGTTGGTTGGTTTTTATTTAACATCAAATGAAACAAGACTATAAAAAGGAAAAATAAATGACTAAAACGGAATTTTTTACAAATGAGAGGTGAGTGAGTGGTTGACTAGTAACACACTCGGAGTTATAGTTACTAGATATATAGATGATCATGAAATAATATAATAATAGATACATTTGTATTGATACTCACTATACGCTGGTGATACACACTTATTTAGATCTGTGATAATACTCACCATAATCAGATTATTTATAGATATAGAATGTGTGCTATATATGTAGCAGATATTTTGACACTCTCTCCAGAAAACAGAAAGGAGTGGAGGTGTGTATATATATATATACTGCTGAGTATGTGGTCGCCTTATTGTGATACGTCGCGCCGTTTTGGAGAATATATATATCACGTGTGCGCTTATAGACGTATACATAAGATCGCATTTGCGATATGCGCAACTCATTCACAATAACTTGCGACCACAAGGGCGGAGTGGGACCGCGATGAATATAGCTGTGAATGTGAGCATCGCAAATGCGGCCGCAACAAGTTTGCGCGGCAAGTGCCAAACTGTAATATATAGTATATATATTATATATTATAATGAGTATATATATATATTATATATATGATTTTAATATATATATATAATTAAATATATATATATATATATGATATTATATATATAGTATTATATTAGTATATTATCTAGTATATATTCTATAAAGTGCATTAGTATTTAATATTACACACTCTCACTCTCAGGTTATCATTGACTTCTTATTATATCACTCTTCGACTCACTCTCATTTGAGCATCTGCGTCGTCGTTAAGTGATATCAGGTATAATCACTAGAGAGGAGACAGTGTAGGATTATACTTTATACATAAGGTGTATTAATTCAGATGCCGCTGCACATGCGATTATAAGAGGGTTGTGAGTGGTGGCGACGAGCTGGCTGTAGCATGCCATCGAGGGTAGTAACAAACATGCATATATATCTAGTATATATGTATATATATTATAATGTAGGTGTGAGGGTGTAAATGGGGAGTGAGTGAGGTTATTTGTGTACACTAGCAGACGCGTTGAGTAGTTTATTAATTGCTCGCCGATAATAACGTAGATTATATATAATACACAAAGGTGGGCTTGTACGCGTTAAAGCGTTAATCGTTAATTAACTGTTTAATTTTTTTCGTTAACCTTTTCGACGCTTTATCGTTAATTTCGAAAAGAATAACGGACTAGTTAAGAACGAGTATGTAAAATTTTCGTCCTAGCCATAATACCGTCACTCTCACTCTGCTGAAATATAAGTTATATATATATATTCGGTGAGTGGATTGATTACACTCATAGTGACGATGGTGTAGTGTGGTAAGGTGTGTGAGCAGCATTTCTACTCTCATAACGGAGAGAATTATATCGCTGTGTCTATGTGCGAGTGAGTGTAAGGTGATCACTCTCTCTCGATTGAGAGAGCGTCGTCTCTCTCACTCTTTATATTGATATACGAGAGTACCGTTAGAGAGCATGAAGACGCAGGATATTCGAGTATTGGTGTGAGAGCACGAGGTGTGCGAAAGAATTATACGCGCGCCGCGTCTCTGTGAGAGACTGTTATATTGTGTCAGCGTGCTGACAACAGCTGCCCTTCGTTCAAACTATACTCGTCTATGTCTTAATACTAGCATTTTCCTCAGTGTTGAAGCACGCACATGTCAAACCTATTAGCCAAAAATAGGAAGCCGCTGCTGATGCCTTCTAACTCATCGCATTTTACGCTCTCGCTTGTATTTCTATCTAGAGATCTTTGAAACCCTTCTCCACTCTCTCTCACTTCTTAGCACATCTGGAATCTCATTTATCTTCTTTGCCGATTTCAAGTACGGCTTTGTGGTGTTGAAGGGTCTAACTGGCGATATCACTTTCAATTTCTATTTAAACTCGATTTATGGTTTTCCCTCTGGAACTACGGGCAGACTTGTTAGTGGCGTATACTTATCCAAGCATTTGAATCGGGTATGGCACGCAAATATTGTCTCCAAGCCCTCATTTGGTATTCACTCTTCGGACTGAATAAGACCTGAATTTATTGCAGCTTCTATGTAGTTATATATATATATATCGTTAATTTTGTGGTATGGTGGTAGATTACACTAATATATATATTAGTGATGATTCTAATTCTATCACATAGTGAATGAGGATGTCATTGGATGAACAGAACACTCCATCACATAGTGTGTGTCACCACTCCACTCATAATATACGCGGTCTCCATCTTTCACTTTTATGAGAGGATGGTGTGGTTTATTATTCAAGATGTACCTTGCTCGGCTACGTAGTGATTGCAGAGCTGTCGCACAGCTCGAGTGAGTGGTGAAATTAGTGGATGAGTGATAGCACACTGATTATGTGGTAGTGACAATGGAAACTCAACTTACAAATTTACCCGCATTAGAGAAGAGTTAATATTATTCTGAGGGTTCTCACTCATCGATCTCGTGCTCATGTAGAGATCCTGTGCGCATTCTGGAATGTTTTGGCAGTAGAATCAAGTTAGCATACGCAACAAATAGAGTATATGACGTTATATATCGCTATGTACACAGTTATTAAGTGGCTCATTATTCTAATAGTATATCAGTATTGAAGCAGTCAGCACGAGAGTGCAGGAAACGTTGACGCATATAGAGAGCTATGAAGAACTAACATATGGATGGATATATCCGTGAGATATCTCAGTTATCAGCATACACCCGCGGATAGGTGCTCACGTGGGTCTTGTCGACTCGCGGCGCTCACTCGCTCATCTCATTGTGATCCGTGGGAACTGCCTTGCTCTGTGAGTGGACCATCTTTAAGAGATACTTCAAACTGCCAGAAAGAATCGACTTCTAAGAGTAGCCAGTGAGTGTGTGAGTGTGAGTATGCACATTAGATGGGAGTAATAGCGTGGTGTGCTCGATGCTCTCGGTTGCTGGGCTCTCACTCTCTTGTCTATAGGTATTGCACACGCGCACGCTGATATTATCTACACGTGATTATTCCTAAGTACCAGGCTGATATCGTTATCACAGACGTCGTTTTGCGGTGGGATATTATGCTGCGCAGAAGAGTATCTCGCACGTGGCTAACGCACTACAGGGATAACTCCAAGGCTAGTCGCTACTGCGGGTGCTTCCTTTTCCGTGCCACACTTGTTCTGTGGAACTCTCTTATCTTCTGTGTTTCGCGTGCTGAATTTAATCTCCTCACTTTAAAGCCTGCGTCTCTGTTTCATCTGCGTAATCTTGCTGCTAACGATGAACTTTTGGGACGTGCCAACCCCTCCTCTTGAATAGGGCTCTGCCTGTGAGTGGGTGGTGATAACTGTAAAGAAAAGATAAATAAAATAAAAAGAAAATAAAATATATATATTTGAAGACGTTTAACGTTAACGATTAACGTTAACCTTCCGCACATTCTTTACTGGATACAGCGAACATTTTAATGGTTAACGCGTTATTTTTTTTTGTTTAACGATTAAGAATTAAGACGTTAACTTTCTCATTAACGGTGCCCACCTTTGTATAACTATATTATTATACTATATATATGAATATATATATTATATATAATATATTTTTTATATAATAATTATATATATTGTTAATGTTAAGTATATCTATTATATATATATATATAATATATATACATGGGGCGTCGTCAGGGGGGGGGGCAGGGGGGGGCAGCTGCCCCCCCTAGAAGTGTTTACTCTTATAGAGTCTACCTGCGATTTTTTTGATCCAACGTCCCGTTCCGGGTGGCCGTTAAGTATGTTTTACTATATATATATATATATATATATATATATATATATATATATATACATATATATATATATATAGTATATATATATATATTATATATATATATATATATATATATATATATATATATATTATATACACGATGTATATTGGCGAAGGCTGTGCAATCGTCCCATTTTCTCACTATCTTCTCTGCGATACGAGGTCTCTCACTCTGATATTTATATGCTTGTTTAATATAGAGATTAGAATTGTGTAATAATTCAACTATGTTTTTTTTTTTATGATGTTCTTATGCATATGAATTCTAGATTTTGTTTTCAGTCAGATTCTCATTTCTATATTAAGTGTTTAAGGTTCAAAGTAGATTGAATTATCACTCGTGAGCCACTCTATAATTTCAGCACCAACCTTCAAGTATAGAGTTAGTTTCAATTTCGCATCAGCTCATGGATATTAGGAATTCTTGGTACTAGTTTTAGTTAAATATTAAATAAAATTTTGTGTACTTTACTTCTTAAAAGTAGGATTTTTGTATACGACACTGATATTATATTACTTGTCTCATACGTTACGAGGTTAGCTTCGATTTTAAAAAAACTATTTTTTATTACAACACAGAAATTAGTTGATTTTCACACATAATTTGCTATACTTTTTAATTTTGTTTTTTGTATCTGGTTAACATCTTTGAATGCTAATAAAATTATTAGCCTATATGACCCACTATGGGCAATATACCGGAATATATATATATATATATATATATATATATATATATATATATATATTATATATATATAATAATATATATATACTATAATATATATATATATAGTATATATATATATATATATATATATATATATATTATATATCATATATTGTTTGCTAAGATTTGAAATTATGGAAAACTCGATTAAATTTGAAATGGTAGCGGTGAAAACGAAGAAAATACCAATAATTCAACTAAGACTACACAAAAGGCAATCCCTCCTACTTCGCATATTTCGCATGATGAAGAACCCACATCCAGGCCCAGCACCTCGACGACTCAAGATATGGGTCCAGATTTCGGAGCTAGCATTTAGTCGAATAAGTAGATGATAGGCACGAAAATGACATTGGTAGATACGTTGGACATTCACCTATGATTTGATTGAGAAAAAGAAACAGTTACTGAAGAGTGTTGGATTCCACCTAAGACCTATAATTTTTGGAAGATGATGCTACTCACTTAAAGAGGAAATTCATTATGAATAGTTAGAGACATATTCACCTTGTCTGACATACTCCAGGCGCTAAAAGGAGCATTTTGCAAGTTTTGTAATTTATTTCCACCAAATTAAAGTAGATACGTTGGACATTCATTTATGATTTCGACTGAGAAAAAGAAACAGTTACTGAAAGACTGTTGGATTCCACCTAAGACCTATAATTTTTTGGAAGATGCTACCCACTTAAAGAGGAAATTCAATTATGAAATGGTTGGAGACATATTCACCTTGGCTGACATACTCTAGGCGCCTAAAGGGAGAGCATTTTGCAAGTTTTTGTATTTTATTTCCACCACATAAAAGTTCGTTCAGAGGGGTCCTAGGCTCCTTAACAATAAGACCTTTCACCAAATATAAAGATGTTCATGCGGCTTGTGAAAGGGACATACAAACACAGAGTGGTATAAAACGCTGTTGAAGCTGCAAGATTGTTCCTACAGACGTGCCGGTAGACATCCAAATTAAACAGCATTCTAAGAAATCATAGAAGAAACAAAAAATATTAAATCCTCAATATTCCATGTGTGACATTTTTCTTGTACGCGCGATTACCGCTTCGGGGTAAGCATCATAATGAGTGGGTGTTGCAAGATTTGGTTGCCGCTTACGATAGATCGCCGGAGATCAGTTCATTGAAAAGCCAATTTTGAAAAGGGATAGAAAAATGCCACATACCAATCAGTTCAGATTCAGAATGAGATCATTTCTCT
>JABUQX010064791.1:22500-32500 GCA_015478945.1 Trachelipus rathkii
TTCTGAAGGAGGAGCAGTAGCAGCATTGCGAAGGCACTGTATTTTATTTTTAAGCAATCTATAACATTTGTTGAGGAACCAAAGAACTGGAAAACAGCATATGTTGTGCCTATTTATAAGAAAGGTAGTAAGGAAGATTTGGGTAAATTATAGGCCAGTTTAGCTTAACATCTCTGGTTGTAAAGGTTCTGGAAAGTTACTGAAGGTCATATAGAGAAATATTTAAAAGATAACAAGGTATTGTATACTCCAGCATGGTTTCAGAAGGGTAGGTCATGTCAGACAAACCTTTTTGAAGAATTTATGAATACATTACTGACTGCATTGACCGAGGAGATCCAGTTGATATTGTATATTTAGACTTTAGTAAAGCTTTTGTAAGGTTTCCCCACATAAGGCTGATGAAAATTATTGCAATGTGGTATAGGTGGGGTGGTACATGGTTGATTAAAGAGTGGTTGTGGAATAGAAACAGTGTGTACAACTAAAGGAATTAATCATCATGGGAAATAGTGAAGAGAGGTGGTGTCCACAGGGTTCAGTGCTGGGGCCACTCTTGTTCCTCATATATATAATAAAATATTTAGAGCAGGGACTTAAATGCAAGGTTTCTAAGTTTGCAGATGATACTATAGTGGCCACCTCAGTTAGGAATAAGTGAAGGATTGCATAAGATTAAAATGATCTTGCTAAACTTCTTGGGTGGGCAGATAATGCAAATGATTTTTAAATAGTAAAAAGTGTAGGTTCTTCACCTAGGTACTCAACAATAAAAAGTTTTAACTCGATATGAATGGGGAGTGGCGAGTCTGTGGATCCAATCGTATAAAAGATTTAGGTGTGATTTATAAGCATTTAATTGAATATAGCTTAATTTCAATTGTTGGAAGCAGAAATAATAGCTAATAAGATGCTGGGCCATAATAAATCGCAATGTTGTTTAGAAGAGCAAAGGAAGTAAATAAGTAAACTGTATAATATCTATTGTTAGGGCAGTAATAGAGTATTGTGGCACAAGTTTGGGCCCTTATTTAAAGAAAGAGGCTTAGATATGCTAGAGAGAGTGCAGCGTAGAGACAAGGATGATTTCTGGTTTGAGGGTAAGAGCTATGAGGAAGGCTGATAGGAGTTTAGGAAGTTCTGTAGAAAGTTGCGATTTCTCTAGAGGGGACATGATTACAAGTCTACAAAAAAATTTTACATTATTGTAACATAGAGACCAATAAATTTTTCAAAGTAGAACATGGACAGGTGAACCAGGGGGCATAATAAGAAAATAAGAAGAAAGCATGATCTTGATATATAAAAGCATGCATTCAGTATAGGTTGTAATTTTGGAATAGTCCTGCCAGAGGAGGTTGGTTGAGTGTGACTGATTGCAACATTTAAGAAACGGTTTAGAATCGTATTATGAATGGGTTGGGTAATTTATTTAGAAATTTTGACGGCCAATTGGCTGGGTTTTTAGTTATGATGCATTATTGTTAAGATGGCATGTGTGACCATAACTTAGTTATTAATTGCATGTGGATGGTTTGGGTTCATATTTATATATCATTAGTTTTGACTAAGCCATATTGGTGGATTTGTAGTTACAACAAATTGACAAGCCCTAGGGTGCTTTGTGGATTTGCATGAGCATGTTTATGTAGTGGGTTGCACTGGGCAGGTCTCGATAGGCCCATGTGGTTTTTTTGTCTCTATATTCCTAATGTCCTAATGTCCTAAAAACAAACCATACCAATTTTGAATCAGGGACTGAGGCTTAATAATTGACAAATATGACCTACATTGATTTGAATTGTCTTGCCATAAGTTTAAATTTAGTGTTTTAATACTTTAAAGTGGCAGGTTTACATAACAGAAGAAATCTTTGCTACAGTATTTAGTTCATCATGCAAGTGTTATTTTCATATGTCCGTAACATACACAAATTTTGTAAGTCGAATAATGAGTTGATAAAATTTTTTTTTATTGTCACTGAAAAAGATAAGAGAAATTGTGGAAATAGCATATTTGCTGTGCGTTTTAATTTAGGTGTATAAGAGTACTGTTTATTTCTTATAGTTAAACCATAAATATAATACCATAAGTTGAGTTATAATAGAGATGAAAATTTACTATTTTTAAAATCACAATCCATGATTGCATCCTTTTGAATACCATCCATAGCACTTTCATTTCAGTTATTATAAGTTTGAAAAAGATTATTTTTCATTAAAAAATTTTGGTTGGAGTATTATAAATTGAGTATTGTTTGGATTTTTTCATTTTCTTTCATTAATAATAATGAAAGCTTCAGCTTCAAAGAAGTCCTCTTTTCTGCAACAGAGATTTCTAACAGTTAGATTAATTCTCTGGTTTTACTAGTAACCAAATATTATATATTGATCTTTATTATTAAGAGAAGTTAATCTATTTACTAGCAACCAAATATTATATATTGATCTTTATTAGTAAGAGAAGTTAATATATTTCTTAATCAAGCGCTTATTGCGTTATAAAGGTACAATAAAATTTTTCTATCTGACCCCCAATTCTTATTTCCATAATATTTTAAGAGCACCACTGATTTCTCTATTTACTGTTAATATATTTAGCATTTACATTTCAAATAACAAATGATCACAATACAAGAATTATTTGTGAAGTTGTGTATTTGAATTCCTTCCCATACATGGTTGTGTATGAGGTTGATCATTTAGTTTAGAGAATATATTGTGATAATGATATGGTTAGCTTTATTAACAAAAAAAATTTAAACCCCAGCTCTCTGATCACTTCACTAATGAATATAAATCTTTGTAGCGTCAGGCGGGGTGACCGGGCCCGCCTCTTTAGGAGGGGTGATTCGGTCCACTCTAAATAAAATAAAAAATAATAATAAAAAAAAAAAAAATTTCGTAGATAAAATTTTACAACGGTTACAAACATTTTATTTAGATCATTTTAGCATTTTAGAAAGTTTTTTATATTTAAAAATGTTAGAAATAAGGGTACAATGTCCTTCAATAGAATTTCACTTTTGCAAAATGAGTTTTTATTTAGAATTTATAAATCTCGACACTTGTGGATCGGATTTTAAAAAATATTTTTCAGTGATAACACTCTGAGGGATGCTTAGCTTTTAAACTGCAAGTAATTTTGATCCAAACAGTACTTAGTGGCAATTACGGGCCTATACTTGCGTCCGATTCACCCCCCCCGCCGTAAAAATAAGGAGGGTGACTCGAACCAAGCCATTGGTTTTTCGTGATTTTACGTATTATTTATTGACATTTATTACATATAATTATTTAAATATAATATAAAAGCTACTTATATTAAGTGATTTTTTAAAAAAATGAAATTTTATAAAAGAACATTCAAAATTGGTCAAAATTTTTGCAGCGGAGAGGGTGAATCGATCACCTTATTTCATTCCTTATTTAATGTATATTTATTGACAATTTTTATTACTTATTAAAATTTTAATAAATAAAAAGTTTTAAAGAAGTAAAATTACCAATTAAAATGGAAACTAAATGTAAAAAAGGAATTTAAACAGATGGTCCGATTCCCCAGCCCTCAATGGTGGTCCGATTTCACAGACCTCCAAGGTCAGGGTGGAGAGCGTTATTCAACTTAATAAAATTATTATATTGAATTAATTATTATTTTTTTGTGTGCTTATAACCGACTATAGGCTTGATTTTCCAACAAAAAAAAAATTTCAAAAAGTGCATTTAGGGGAGAGGTCGGGATGACCAGTTATGCCTAGGTGGTGCCGAGTCACCCCGCCCGACTTGCTAAATTGTTTAAACAAGAAACCCGAAGATTTAGAGCTGAAACCCAAAGTACGAGTATATCAACTTCATAGAACTAAAAAATATTGTATCAGTGGAAGTCATTCCATATAAGATCATATATGATTTTATTACATAAAGTGCTGAGGATGCTACCTTGAGATATTTCACATTCTGTTTATATAATTAATAGGATTAGAGAGAAAAGTCATTTTAATTCATTTCTAGAAACCACATGCTATATTTATTTATTTTTTTTTATTTAATTTTTTTTATTTAGCTATTTCTACATTAAAGCACTACCTAAACTCGTGTTTCAACCTTTATTTAAATTTTAAAAAATTTATTATTATTGTATCTTGATAAAAAAAAGGGAAAAAAATCCAATATAATAATTTATTACAGTAGTAGCTACCTATATTTTCATTACAAAAATTTTGCGAAAACTTGGATTTGGACTGACTCAACCCTAAACAGTGGACTCAATACATAGCTAATATATATATATATATATATATATATATATATATTATATATATATAATATATAATAAATATATATATATTATTATATATATTAATATATATAATATATATATATATATATATTATATTTATATTATAATATATATTATATATATTATATTATATATATATATATATATATATATATATATATATATTCAGATCTATAATTTTTACAATGAATGACTTTGAGAATGCTAAAGAGGATGATTCTGCAATGCAGCTTGTACAAACTTCTAATAAAAATAAACCAAAGATTTATAGACCATCAAGGAAAGTACTAAGAGGAATACCTTCTTATATAGATGATGATATTAATTTGAAGCATGCGATGGAAGTCTTGCCAAAAAATTATAATTTTGAAATTCCAAAATCAATTTGGAGAATAAAGCAGGCTGGGGCCAAAACTGTGGCACTTCAGTTTCCTGAAGGATTAATGATTTTTTCTGCTACTATTGCAGAGATCCTTGAGGAATGGACCGAAGCTCAAGTTATCATTATGGGTGATGTAACATATGGAGCATGTTGTGTAGATGATTATACTGCCAAAGAAATTGGAGCAGATTTTATGATTCATTATGCTCATTCTTGTTTAGTTCCAATGGATCAAGCAAACTCAGTAACATGTTTGTATGTATTTGTAGATATACATTTTGATTCACTTCATTTTTTAAAGACAATTCAAAAGGTTTTTAAACCATCAGTGCCATTAGCTTTGATATCAATAATCCAGTTTGTCAGTTCTTTGCAAAGAGTGGCTGATGAGTTAAAGTCACTAGGATATACAGTTATAGTTCCTCAGTGCCATCCTTTATCTCCAGGTGAAGTTTTAGGCTGTACATCAGTTCCTGTACCAAAAGGATATACAATTATTGGACTGGGAGATGGCAGATTTCACCTTGAATCTGTAATGATATCTAATCCAGATGCTAATGCATATCTGTAAGTAAGTTGCATTAATTTTAATATATATAGTTTTTCTCTTCATATTTAATTAAATGCTAATTTCTATTAAAAAATAATGTGTATTCTTGGGATATTTCATTGTATTAAAAATTGTGTTGGAAATCGGTACAACCTTACCCTATAATTTATAAATGGATAAATTTAAGTGTCATTGTTATTCTGTCTGTTTTGATATTTACACCATTGTAGGGCTTGATGTGCTCCTGACCAAAGTAGCTAATTTCAAGAAATTGAAAACATTATATTTATCCATTCTTTCTTTTAATCCTTCAAATATGTGTGTTTAGATCAAATGGGTGATTTGTAGATGCTTTGAACATTCATGGGAATTTTAAATAAATGATTTGAATGTATTGCTGATGTGAATCTTGTGTTGATTTATGTTGGTATCTATCATTACAGTATAACCTATTTATTAGCATGAAAAGCTTTCAGCTTTAATTTCCTATATAACTAGAAAATAATGATTTATATACTAGTATATAGCAGATGTATAATAATTGAGATATTTTGTTTATTTTTACTGATAGATCCTTATAACAAATCTTTTAGATTTTAATATTTAAATTGCATTCATTATTGAATTTTATGCACCTTGATATTCTTTTTAAATGTGTTTATATAATTGTGTGAGGAATTTTTTCTTTAAACAGGATTTAATTTAGTATGTATAAATATTGAAATTATGCTGAACAAATACTCAGGAAAAATAGAGAATAAATGTAATATTTATTAACTTTGTAATATATATCTATATATATATAATATATATATATTTATATAATATCATAATATATATATATATATATATATATCATACCTATAAATATATAATATATATACATACTATATATAATAACTATATATATATTATTATATACAAAGTGTGGCACCGTTAATGAGAAAGTTAACGCCATTAATCCTTAATCATAAATTTTAACAAAAAAAATTAATGGCGTTAATCATTAAAGCGTTTCGATAAAGAAATGTAACAGAAAGTTAACGTTAACCGTCTTCAAATATGTAGGAATAGTAATATTATTGTAAATTTTCTTTTATTATGATTGCAGATATTCAAATCTAATTTCAATGAAAATTATATATATATTAATATATATATATATAATATATAAATATATATATATATTACATATATATATATAATATTATATATATATAATATATATAATATACTATAATATATATATATATATATATTATATAACTAGTTTTAATGCAAATATGTATATGGGCAACAGTCCACTATCGTTTTTTTCTTTCAGTGAACCAATAAGGATATGAGAATACAGCATTAAGAAAAACGTTTAAACATTAATAACGGGATATAACTGTGTAAGAATAAACAAGCTTTGAGCCATTGGAGGAGCGTTTAGGAAATTTTGTAAAAAAAAAATTGTTATGAAATAGAACTTAATACACTTTTAAAAATCCTGATAGAAACATATTTTTATAAACTCGTAAATTAAGGTTACGGTTAACGGATGTAGGGGAAAATTTAACTCGTTAACGTTAATTCACAAATGTAACTCGTTAATAGACCGTTACTCTTTTTGAAATTAACGAAAGCGTTAAAAGTTTTAAAAAAATTAATGAGTTAACGGATTAACGTGTTAATGCCCACCTTTGTATATATATATATACCGTATATATATACATATACTATACTATACTATATATATATATATATATATTAATATATATATATACTAATATACTATTATACTAATAAATATATTATCTATATATACTATATATATATATATATATATATATAATATATAATATATATTATAATGCATAGATCTGGTCCATTACTACAAAATTACATAGAAATTTTTGATTTTTTGAGTTTTGTGTCAGCGTTGTTCAATTTCCAAACCCTTTTTTTTTTTTTCTTGATTTCAAAAGTGAAAAATTGATATATAATTTTTTTCTTATACTCGTGCGATCAAAATGAAATTTCAGGGCATATGTAGTCAAAAAAATACACATTTCTTTACTTAGATAATTTCTTGTATAAAATTTTTTTTGAAAATTAAAAAAAATTTTTTTTTAGTATACAAAAAAAATTATCTAAGTAAAAAAGATGCATCTCGCCGGGGACGATACAAGCCCTGAAAAATTTGATGCTTTGATCGGCATGGAGTTACGGAAAAAAAACTGTCATTTTTCACTATTTCAACATTTAAAAAAAAAACTGCGGTTTGCTTTTTACAAACAATTGAGCAAAAAAAACTAAAAAATTTCAAGATGTTCTATGTAATATATTGTAGGTAATTGGGAACCCACTCTATTGACATCTATTTTCAAGTTTGAAGTGCATTTGGCAAAAATTTTGAAAGTTTGATATGGAAAAATAGCAAAAACCTTGGATTTTGAAAAATTGAAAATTCAGAAAGAATGACTACAGTCACAGAAAAACACCGGAAAACAACATTTTAGAGGGCCAAAAAAAGCTACTTTGGTGTTTATATAGTCAAAATCGGCTAAAAATTTCGAATTTTTACATGTCCATTTTAGGTGGGGCTGAAAATGGGGACCAGCCCCAGCCAAAGATTGAACCCTCCCCTTAACTTAGATTTTTAGCGTTTCTCCAACTTGGGTTTTAGTGTAACATTTACCTATCTTGGATATCAGCCATTATTATTATAATTTATGCAGTATTTAGCTTCCACTTTTTTTAGTTGAATCAATAATTTTTTTCTTTTTTGTACATAATTTCGTGAGTGCGCGTGAGTGTTTTTAAACTTCTGGATTATTTCTTATTTTAGACTAATTTTCACACTGTAATCAGTCGGTTTTCAGGCGTTTTAAAATTCAATTTTTAAAATTTAGGCTTTTGCATGCGAAATAATTTTTCCTCATTTATCCTTTGGTATTTGTCTGTATGTTTGTTTGTTTGTTTTTTTTGTGTGTGTGCGTGTATGATAGCAGATTTGCAAAAGCGGGGCTTTCTTTTGACTTACCCACATCAGTGGGTGACTTCTACTCTGCATCCGTGGAATAACAACTCTCTAACTCTAACCTACATTTTTTGCTCTTTGTCTGAGACCCGGATGGCTAAGAATTCATCCTTTAACTCGTTTTAATATATCAAACTATAACTTTATTTTATAATTTCCGTCTGAAGGGTGGAGTATGTGCCTATGTAAACATAAAACACTCCTAAAACACATCTCGAGAATCATCGAATCCCTTACTCGATGTTCTGATGGCTTAAAACTCTTTCTTCTTCTTACTACAATAATCTTGTGCTTCTTCTACTGTATCTCCTCAACAGACACAGATCTTTCATGCACTTTTTTTGAATTATTACCTTACTACTTCTTACGAAACTGTCATATCTTCTTCATCCAAATACTAAGGTCCTCTATTTAGGGATTTCCAATGTAGGACAACCACTGAATGGATGGTTACCTCTTTCATACTGAATTTAGGTGGGGAGGACAGCCGAACATTCAGAGCATTCTCAACGACATGGAGCAACTAATTAAAGAACCTACATACATCCCAGATCGTCCTAACCAATTCTTTTGAAAACACTTGACCTTATGTTCCACCACTAGTCCTTGCTCTCTATAAAGTATAAATGCACCACTTTTCGTTCATATCGGTAAATCTGACCAACACCTTTATATCTCTTTAATTTTAATACTTCTCTCCAACAGCCCCTCCTGCTCCTATGCGGCTTATTTCCAGCACTTTGATTGGGGCCGATTGGGGGAATTGCCGTTGCTTCTACGCTAACTATTAATTGGATTTGACTGCTTTTTGACTTATGAAGACGCCTTCAGCCGTTCAAAGTGGGAGCTTGTAAATCGTTGATGGGATGAGCAGGGTTTCATTCCTTCTTCAACTAAATTTTTTCTCCTCAAAAATCCATGGTTCGATCGTGCTTGTTCTCTGGCCATTCATGCATATCGGATGTGGAAAAATTCTCGTTCTATCACTCTTGCTAATTTCATTCAGCTGAAAATCGTTGCAGAGGTACTCTTCGACGAGCAAAGCGGACTTTCATCAAACGAAAGTGCGTTGATCTCTGGCTCTCCTTACTGGCAAATCTTCTGGCTCTTGCCAAAAACTCTCTAACACTTCTGTGAATTATCCCTTGCCTCCTCTTAATTCGCTCTGATGGTTCTGTTGCTAATACTCTAGCTAAAGAAGCCCAATCTCTTCGGCCTCCTATTCCTCTAAACTCAAACCCTGGACGGATTCTTATCATTCCTCTTCCTCCTCCTTTTTCTCTCCTCTCAGGTGTCCTATGCCTTTACCTATGATTACATTTAATCGGGTGCATGGGCTCGCTGAAAATCTAAATGAACGTTAGGATGCGGGTGGCCCGGATTGGCATTCCTCCCGAGCTTTTGGAGGGAGTGTCTTCCATTGCGACCCGCCAATCGTTTCAACTAATCCTCTATGCCCAATACTAGCACTTTCCCTCAGTGTGGAAGCGCGCATTTGGAAGCACTATTCCGAAAAAAGGAAGCCGCTCTGACCCTTCTACCTATCGCCTAAAAGTTAAACTTGTATTCTATCTAAGATCTTTGAAACCCTTCTTCACTCTCACTTTTTAGACCATCTGGAAATCTCATTCCCTTCTTTCTGTCGCCAGTACAGCTTTTGGCGCTCGAGTTCTACTGGCGATACTATACCTTTCCTATTTAAACAGAATTTAACTGAGTTTTCCACCTTTAGGAACTACGG
>JABUQX010064791.1:37500-40000 GCA_015478945.1 Trachelipus rathkii
TGTACACTGAGTTTAATGACCCAGTAACCCCGCCCGATGATCTTCGCCGTCGAATAACCAACGCATGTAGGGGAATCAACCCTGCATTACTGTCATTGGCATGCAATGAAACCTGGCGCCAGAGGGCTGAGGCATGTATCCGCGTGGATGGAGGCGTCTTCGAACATTTGTAAATACTGTATGTACAAGTTGAAACGACCTGACATTCTTCTCCCTTCTTGCAAGTTGTGGATAAGATTCATAGGTGTAAATTTTGTTATGAAACTTTAACAACTTTATTACGATACATGTATCGATTATTATGAGCTGTCCTTGAACACCATTGTTTCATTCAACCTTTTTCACATTCACGTTTTAAACTATATTGTTGGTAACATTGACGCGTTATGGGTACATTGCGTGGAAACGAAAAACCGTATCAAAAAATTTCGAGAGGGAAGAGCCCACCTCATTTTTTATGTGCACTTTCACAGAAGCCATAAAAAAAATATATCATCATTCGACATTCACATGTTTGTGCACGGTTTTCGTATTATTGCGCAGACACCAACGTAACATATACCATCCTCCTTAGTGAATATAAATTAATCGAACTTATGATTCCTACACCTTTTCATACTTAAACATCCCGTACGGTGATACACGCTGTAACATAACTCGTGAGACACCCTGTGTGTTGTATATTATATATATATATATATATATATATATATATATGAATATATATATATAATATATTATATATTATAATATATATAATATTATATATAATATATACTATATATATATATATATAAACTATATATATTATATATATACATATTACATACCGGGGTAAAGGTATAGCACAGGACTCCACATATTTTCTGAAAAATTCTAAGTCCAAAACAACTATTTGAATGATGTTATTATATAGGTTTCTATATATTACTATATATTACGCATATTATATATATTTATTTACATTAAATTATATTACTATTATATATTATTATAATATATTATATTTAATTTATATATACATATCGATATATTGATTTTGGAATTGAATTTTTTTCAGAAAATATGTGGAGTCTGTTGCTATATCCTTTACCTTATACCGGTATATATATAACAGGACTGCCGGATATCCGACCGGATATCCGGTTAACTTTTAATTTCCAGCCGGATATCCGGTATCCGCTATTCGGCTAATTCACTATCCGGCCCATCCCTAATATATATATATATATATATAGGTTATATATATATATATATTATTTATATAGTATATTATATATATATATATATATAATATACCGTATTATATATATAATATTATTTATATATATATATATATATATTATATTATATATAATTATATTATTGTTATAATATATTATATATATAATATATATAATGATATATTATATATATATATATATATATATATATATATAATATATTATTATATATAATAATATATATATATATATAGTATATTATATATATTTATATATATATATTATTATTATTATTATTATTATTATTATTATTATTATTATTATTATTATTATTATTTATTATTATTTTCATCATCTTCCTCCTATGCTCAGATAGGGAGTGAGGTGCCTAGCATACACCGGAGCAGAAAAGTGGTAGAAGAAATGAAGAAAATGATGCAAGTGTGGAAAAAAAAAAAAAGCCCCCCTCTCCCCTTTTGTCACCCCCTTTACACCCCAAGTGAGGAATTGTCACAATCGGAAAAATCCACCTTGAAGCTTCACGGGACTTCAACGAACCCTCACTTTGGTATCTCGTCAATATGGGGTTTAGCCCCTGGGCAAAGCCCACAACCATACCCCTTCAGAAAACCCTACCATGCACTCCTGTTACGCACCTTTCTTCTAGCCTCTGCCAAACTCACATTCCTCTCCTTCAGGCATTCCTTTACTGACTCAATCCACTTTTTCTTTGGTCTCCCAGCCAGTCGATTCCCAGCACACTCACCATTCATCCACTTAACCAACCAACTATCATCCATCCTTTCCATATAACCAAACCATCTCAATGTCTCAAATGTACCCTCGTATATTCTCCCATTTACGCCTTTCTTCATACCACACAACTCCATAATGTTTTTATTCCTCATTTTATCAATTCTTCTCACACCTAACACTCTCCTAAGATTGTTCATCTGAACATAGTTTCATTACTATACATTAACACAGGTAACAACATACTCTCAGGCAAAAAACCCTAGCTCAATCAAGACATAGTTCCTTCACATCCACCAACGATTTAATTGCACCAGCCACCTTCCTACCATTCACAACTTTACTACTACATTCTGCATCAAACTGTAGCTTTTTTCTGACCTCTTAAAACTTCGTTTTCGGGTGTTTTTACATGTCTGTAGTCATTTTTTGATTTTTTTCAGAATTTTCAGTTTTGGAAACCAATGTTTATGACATTTTTCACTACAACTCTTACAATTTTTTTTCAAAATGATTTCAAGCTT
>JABUQX010064792.1:0-17500 GCA_015478945.1 Trachelipus rathkii
CCTGTTTTTTTTTTTTTTTTTTTTTATTTGAGTTGATTACAGGGACCACCACAGCACACAGGGTCATGCGATTCTATACGCGTGTCGGCCCAACATTACCAACAACAGGGGACAGTCCTTTTTGCGAAACAACTGCTGAAAGCTGAAGTGTGCAAAAAAAAAAAAAGGAAGCAATTTTTTCTAAATCTCTATTATGTAGATGTTGAAAGCAAAGAACGCTCGTATTCGTAAATGGAGGATAGGCAGGGCGATGGTTGAGCAGGAGGTTGCACAGGAGAACATGCGCGCATGACAGGTGCGTCACTCCCGAACGAGATAGGGGCGAAGCAATGGTGCACATCACATAACCACAACATCGACGATGAAAAAATGGAAGGCTGGCCAACTCGCCAGCTCAAGAGCAAAGGGCAAGATGGGGTCACATCCTCTGGCATCGACCGATAACGTGTAACATCAGGTGAAAACCTATGGGTGATTTGTGGTCAATCGGAGCCAGAGACCACCTCCAAACGTGCGAACTCCTTCTCTGCAAGAAGGAGGACCAAGTGCATCAATGATCAGGTTGTAGCTCTGCGTACGTAGGCTTGGCGCCCACCACGATTTGATCCTCCGAACACACTGCACCCGTCCTGACCAACAAGAAGGAAGACACGGTACAATGGAGATACTAAAAGTCAGAAGCCCCAGGAAAGGCTTCCCAGTTCGGCGAGCAAAGTCAGGAGCGACAGGTATTGTAAGTTTTGGCAGTACGCGTGTTCATAAATAGTAAAATTTGTGAGAGGTATGGTAATATTAGGATTATTCTCAATTTTATAAAAATAATTTAACAAAAAAGCAATTTGTGACTAAAGATAAAATTAAGTCAAAAATTATATTTATAAGTATATATATATATATCTATAATGATATAGTATTATAATATAATATATCCGCACGGTTTATATCCACTATATATTAGTCATATATAACTATATATATTTAGTAGTAATATCTTAATATATATTTCACATATATTATTTCTTATATACCCTGACTTAGCCCTGTATATATATAGTATCTAATATATCAACATATAACTATAATACTTATATATATATATCTTAACTACTAATATATACTAATCATATTATCTATATATATATACTGTATATAAGTATATTTATATATATATTATTATATAAAGTTAATCATCCGCCGCTACCAACCTAGCAGTTGGAGTCCTTTATCTACCTTTGGGGGCGGGCCATAAAAATTTTATTTTTTTGTACCAATTTTTATTAAACAAACATCGACTCGAGACTTGCGAAATGTTGGGCGCGCTGGTTGGAATGCCGGCCCCTTAAAGTTCCGATTTTATAGTGTTGCGTGCCCCCGCGTGTTTACCCTCCTGCTATAGCCCGGGACTTCTAAATTTATTTCATAAAGCAAGTCCGGACAATTTTAGTTATACATATTATATACTCGAATTATTATATATATAATCTGTATATATATTATATATAATATGTTTTAAAACATATAGTTTATAATATATTATATATCATCATATTAAGGGCTATGTCGGGTAATAATACAGATAAATAAAATAAACATATAAGTAAATATGTACTTATATATATATAGTTATATATATATATATATACTCTATGATCATATATTATTAATATTCGTTCATTAGCATACTCACAGTTATAGTACTATTATACATGTAGAACTATACGTTATATATATATAAATATATATATTAAATATAGCTTATACACAGTATATATATATTAATAAAATATAACTCTATATATTCTATATATATATATATAAAATCTCCAAGCCGTCATAAGATACGTTAACCAGCACATCTCTTCGTTTTTTCTATATCCGGATGGGATTCGGGTCGTTGCTGTAGCGTAGTTTGTATTTTGTGGGCGTAAGCATAGTGCTCTTTTTAACGCTTTTTTTCCGCTTTTTGTTACACTCATAGTTCAGAACTCAGAACATTTTAAATAATTTTTTTTTTTTTTTTTTTTTTTTTTTTTTGTTCTTTTCATTCTCGATACTATCGAGTCTCCAATCTAAGAATAGGAGATGAGAATTTTGTTTACGCGAACCAGCACCCCTGAAAACATGTTTGCCTGAAGTGCGTAGAATGGCACACTATATCTTCCGGGGAGCCCACATGGATTCCCTCCGGCAGGACCAACTCAACTCCACCATTCCCATGCACGGGGGTCACAATTTCTCTCATTCCGTTTCGTGGAGTGACCCCGGTCACCCCGAAGGCTGACTTCAGATTTCTCCTCAGCCCGAGAGACACCGACCCGTCGGAAACTGGTCCGCAAGAACGCTTCAAGCGCAGTCCCCAAAGCACCCGGCTTTCTCATCCCATAATTGCTGCGTACTCAAAAACATGAATGGTCACAGGAGAGTCCATCTCCATCAGCGGATTGATTCGAATTGGACACACGGCGACCAATACGAGGCCCACGTAACAAATAAAACCTGGTGATGCTCTAACCATAGGCACATCCGCCACTCCTTTCAATATAAAAAATACCAGATCCCCCAGCTAAGCGAATCAGGTTGAGCGTTACGGGGGTGAATCGAAACTTTCATTCGGCTCGGGTACCGAAGCACTGAGTAGACGAAAAAACTAGAGGAAGGGCATGGAACGGGGAGAGGCAGTATCGTCGGGGAGCAGCACTCATCCCGAAAACCATAGGGTGAAGGGTTGAGACAGTCATCCGGGCCTCTTGATGAAAAGGAAATGTCAGACAGCACACCCCGCTGACGAATGAACCGTTAGTTGCTTGTTTCTTTCACAGACCAACATTATATCATTTCTCATCGAAAATTCAGGATATTCGTTACGAAAATTTACTGATAATGGTTGCTGCATGGATCAGTGACAGTGACTGTGGAAGCATTTCACCAACCTGGGAACCAGCTCCACCTAATGGAAAGGGTTCTTGGTTGTGAGGGTTTTTGTTCTTCCGCTCCTAGGACATATGCGGCCAAGTACTTACCTATGCCAAACGTTTGTCCCCGAGAGCCCCCCACCAACGTCAAGGGTTTTTTAAAAACAACTGCGGATATTGTGATGCGTAAAAGCATATGTGTTTTCTAAGCGTTCCTTCCGACGTACATCGCTAGACCACTTTCACAGAATATCTACAATCAATTTTATATTTTTCATGTTTGTTCTTACAGCATGTGTTCAATCCTGTAAGCTTCTTTGTGGTTACACTTTTTTCCATAACCACACTCAGAAACATTTAATATATTCACGTATATCTGGTTGTATGGCGTATCAGCATGTGTCTTTTTTAAGCTTCCCTTTCCTGATCTACACTTTTCATAGCCGACACTTTAAACAATTTAATTAATTATAATTTTGAAACATATGCGTAAGCATGTGTGTCTTTAAGTTTCCAAAACGAGCTGTTAACTTCATAGCACACTTAAGTCATTTAAAAATAATCTTTTATATTCTTGTATGTGTTAGTATGTGTCCTTTTTTACAGTGTAACACAAAGTACAGTATAGGATATAAAAAGAGTTAGCATTTACATAATTTTTATATTTTCCATGGTTAAGCTGCCTCCTTCTAATGTAATTTCCTTAAGCTCTCTTTGGTCGGTTGTGTTATAGTAGCCCGATCAGAACACTGTTACAATACAATTTGAGTATTTTCATGTTTAAGGCAGATGTTTGTTAATCTTAAGTTCTTTTTCATTACACTCATACTCACACTCAAAAAACATTTTTAAATAATTTTATATGTTTGAATGCAGTAGCTTGTAGTGTGTAAATTTAAGCTTCTTTTGACATTACACTCATAGTCACATTCTAATAACATTTTAAAGATTTAATATTTTTTGATTGCGTAGCAGTGGCTTGTCGTAAGTTTCCTTTCTGAATTACATTCATGCCACATTCAGAACATTAAATAATTGCTATATTTTGATGCTGTAAGCATGGGTAACTCTATAAGTTCCTTTCTGAATTACACTCATAGCCACAATCAGAACATTGAAATAATTTTAATATTTTCATGATCAGTTGTTTAAGCATGTGTAATCTAAGGTCTCCTTTCCGATTACACTTCATAACCAATCCTCAGAAATCTTAAATATTTTATTACTTTGACGCTTGAAGGATGTTTTTTTTAAGCTCCCTTTCTGATTGCACTCATATCAATATTTTCTAAAAATTTAAATATTTTATATTGTGACTCTGTTTAATACAAGATGCTTGTTGATCCCTTCTGTGATTACATTGCAAGGCACACTCATAACATTTTAAATAATTTCTTTACTATTTTTTGATGCTTAGCCATGTTCGTACCACTTAAGTTTTCCTTTTGTGATAGACTCGTAGTCACATCAAAAAATTTCTTTTATAATTTATTTTATTTTTATACCTTTTTTGACTTGCCGTAACAGGATGTGGGTCTGTGTGTTTAAGCTCCTTTTTATTTGATTGCACGCATGGCCGCATTTCAATAAAAAAAAGTTAATAAAGCCTTTAATATTGCTCGTGAAATTGAGCCAGATGGGAGAGCTTATGTACTTGTGTTGTGAGTATTACTTATTGCTTTCGTATTTACACTTATGGGCACATTTTAACTTTGTTTTTGCAAATTCAGAAATGGACTTTCAACCTCGTTCATTACCTTTAATATTTAAATTACAAATCATTTGCAACAGAGTTTGTCACGACTTTTTTTTTTTTGTCTAACATCCTTTTTTTTCTCACATGTGGATGTTTTTCGATTTTGAGGCAAATCTTTTGAAGAGTTCCTCCCTCCCCTTTTTTTTTTCGTTGGAGCCCTTTTTCGGTGGACCCATTGATCACTAATGGAGGGGTCGCTGGAGACAAAAAGGAAATTGATAAACTCTAAAATTATGATACAACTTCAAAAAAAAAAAAAAAAAGAAAAAAGAAATAAAAAAAAAAAAAAAAAAAATCGAATTATTAGTTACTAGTCTTCGAAGATAATCTCAGGTAAATTTAAAATATGATTTTTTTAAAGGAAAAAAGATAAAGCCTTAGTTTCGTTTTGGGCAAAAATATTCTTTTTACCGAAAAATTAAGACGTTTCTCGCGCCCAAAAAAAATCGTTTCGTTATTTGTTTCAAATTTTAAGCGAGAATAAATTTTTCGAGAATATTCTCACCCAAACGTAAGAATATGACAATTTCCCCCCCGTAAAGATCTGCCTATTTCGCCTGTCTTACCGATAAAAATTCCCTTTCTATGTCGTTTTACCAAAAAATATATGCTAAACAAAACATCGGGAAACATGATGCGCGCAGAAAGTCTCCATCGTTACATGCAAATTTTTTTTTTTTTTATTTTTTCTCTTGTTTTTATTTGATCACCAAACTTTGGAAGTTCAGTTAAATGACTTTAGGACGTGTCGAGAGTGCAACTTCCGAAATATTGTCCGTGAATACTTTCCACAATTTTAAAAATTATCCTGCAGTTGACAATAGTCGAATAATTCATTTCAAAACTGCAATCGACTAAGTGTTCGATACGTCAGTAGGCCGTTATCTTGGCTTTTTTCAGCATTTGCCAATTTTGATGAAAAGATTTGTTACAATGATGATGCACTTTTCATTTGTTTTTTTTTTTTTTTAACAAATACTATATATATATATAATAATAAGATATATATATAATCATACCTTATAGATACTATATTTATATAACAGATAAAATTAGATTACTCAGATAGTATACATTATATATATATATAATAGAGAGAGAAGCAGAGCAGAGAGAGAGCGAGAGTAGGAAGGAGGAGGAGAGCGAGAGGAAGAGAGAGAGAAGACGAGAGAGAAGAAAGAGAGAGAAGAGCAGATAGACACACTCTGTAGACGAAAAGAGAGAGAGCGAGAGAGAAGAGAGAGAGAAGAGAGGAAGAGAGAGGAGAGAAGAGAGAGAGAGAGAGAGAGTAGAGAAGAGCGAGAGAGAGAGAGAGAGAGAGGAGATATACCCCCCCGAAGACACCATCAAAACACTGGGATATGATTTTTTTAATGTTTGTAAACACGTTTATAAGAAGTAAGAATTCATTTCTCCGGTCGTGTTTGGCACGGAAACCGTTCTTAAAAATCCGGTGTGAAATTGTCTTTAGCGAGCGTCTAAGACCAAAATGAGAAAACGAAAACGGCTTAATGTTTAACATGTCACGAAAATGATATAAAATATTTTATATGAGTCGACAAGAACAAAGACAAAATGATCTCAACTCATGGTTGGCCGACGAACCGAGTTGGTGCTGTGCGATGGTGTGCTCTTTTGTGCGGTGCGCATAAAAATTTTAGCGAAACCTGAGTTGCGGGTTGCGGTGCGAGCACGAGAAAAAAAATTATGTGCGGATGCCTGTCAGTTGTGGGCGGCTTTGATCGCACCGCACCGCCACCAGTTCCGGACACATTTCTAAATAAAAGTCAATGATTAATAAATTTATATACAATATATATATATATATATTACATATATACTACTATTTATACTTATATTATATATATATATTATATTATATATAATATATATAGTATTATTATATTTATATATATATTATAAATAATTTTATACTTTGATGGGTATTATAAAATATATATATATTATATATTATATATATATATAGCTTATATATATAATTATATATATATATATATATATATATTATATTATATATATACCTTAATATATAGATATATATATATATATATATATCTTACGGGCTTTGTTCATTATATTATATAATATAATATATATATATAAATTATATATATTTATACTGCTTATTATATATATTATTAGTATACTAATTATATTATATTATATATATATATACTGGTATATTAATATACTATATATTTTTAAATAATACTATTATATATATATATATATATATACTTATTTAATATTATATATAGTATATTATATATATGATGTACTTATATATATTATATAATTTTATTTTTATATAATATTTATTTATATTATAATAATTTTACTATATATATATATCATATATATGATATATAACATAATATATTATAATATACGTCGTCAGGGGGGGGCAGCTGCCCCCCCCTTAGAAGTGGTTACTCTTATAGAGACTACCTGCAAATTTATTTTCCATGCAAGACAATCCGTGAGACCTGTAAGTACGTTTCGATATATATAATGATATTATATAATTAGATATCTTATATATATATAATATATATATATATACTAATATATAATATAGTATATGATATGGCGAAGGCTAGTGCAATCGTCATTTCTCCATTTGCTCTTTGCCGATCACGAGGTCTTCCACTCATTTATATGCTCTTTAATATGTGTAGTAAGAACTGTGTTGTATTCTATCTATGTTTTTTTTAAATGTTGATAATATGTATATATAAATTCTAGGTTTTGGTTCAGTCAGCATCTCAATTCTTTATTAGTGGTTTAGGTTCAACGAGTAGCCATTGAAATTGTATACTCCGTGACGCCAACTCTAAATGACACCGGCCTCAGTGTAAAGTTATAGTTTCAATTTCATCAGATCATGGATATTAGGAGATTTTGGTACGTACGTTTACTTTAAATTGAGACAATTTTGTTATTTACACTGCTTAAAAGTAAGGAATTTGTAACAATGATCTTTACTTTCCATATCTGAGGTTAGCTTATTCTTAAAAACTATTTTTTTACAACCAAGAAATTAGTGATGTTCCAGTATAGTTTGCTATACTTTTTAATTTTTTTTGGAAAATCTTTGATGCAGTACAATTATCTAGCCTATGATCATATGTTGGCAGAGATCATATATATAATATATATATATATACTTATATATATATATATATGTATATATTACTAATATATATATATTATATTAATATATTAAATATATACTATAATATATATACTATGTTATATTGTTTGCAGTAATTTTGAAGGAAGAACCGGATAAGAATTGGAAATTGGCGGTTGAAAACGAGAACTACCATAATTCTGAATAGGACTACACAAGACCGGCAATCCGCTCCGTACTTCGCATATTTCGCATGATAAAGAACCCCCAGGCCAGGCACCTCGACGAGTCAAGATATTGGTCCAGATTTCAGAGCTAGCTCTTTTTCAGTAGATTGACAGTCACGAAAATGACATTGGTAGATATGTTGGACATTCATCTATGATTTCGACTGAGAAAAAGAAACAGTTACTAAAAAGAGTGTTGGATTCTACCTAAGACCTATAATTTAGGAAAGATGTTATTCACTTAAAGAGGATAATTTAATTATAATGGTTGCTGAGACATATTCACTTGAGTGACATACTCCAAGCACCTAAAAGGGGCATTGTCTTCAACAGTTTGTATCTTACTTGCACAAATTAAAAAGTTTGTTCAGAGGGGGTCCAAGGCTCTTTAACAATAAGACCTTTCATAATATAAAGATGTTCATGCGGTTTGAAAGGGACATACAAACACAGAGTGAAATAAAACTGCTGTTGAAGCTGCAAGATTGTGTTCCTACAGGACGTGTCGGTGGACATCAAATTAACCAGCATTCAAAGAAATCATAGAAGAAAATAAAAAAAATATTATCCTCAATTAATTTCATGTGTGACATTTCTTGTACGCTTGATTTACCGCTTCGGGGTAGGGCTCATGATAGGGCAAGTGTTTTGCAATTTGTGCCTCTTAAGAATAGATGCCGAGATCAGTCATTGAAAAGCCCTTTTGAAAAGGGGAGAAAATGCCAATACCATCAGTTCAGATTCAGAATAAAATATTCTCTATGTTGGTACTACTATAAGAAAGTCATCGTTAATAAGGATTAAAGGAAGCGTGGTATAGCTTACTAGGCAGATGAAACGCTGATATTTCTGGAAAGGAACAATTTCCATAGTATTGCGCTTATTTCGACAAAGGTCCGATGAATCCAAAGAGGAATTTATTGGCTTTTGTTGAACTGAAAGCGACTTGCAGCAAAAACCATTGCGGAAAGCCATGACGATTTTGGTCAGCCGAAGAACTGGACCGAGAAATGCGTGGGCGTTGGGTTATCGATTGGCTGTTCTAGCGATGTTTGCAAAGAAGAAGGTGGTCCAAGCAATAGTGAGGAAAAAGTATAAAAAGCATTGTTCTTTCATGCTCTTCACACCAAACAAAATTAGTTCAGTAAATAATTTAACAAATACCAGAATCCGCCCAATACTGTGGAACTATTAAAGAATATTACGTTTTTTCGCGAGTCGGTCTTGAGAAGAAACATTAATGCCAAACATTTCCAAGCCTATGAAGACCAGATGGTTACTGAACAACACAAGTGCACAGCAGTGATTTAAGGGACACTTTGGTACCAATGATGCAGAGCATTAGACGAAATCCTTTCCCATTGAAGGAATTACCGCCCACAAGAAAAGGCGCGCTTTTTTCAGTTGCATTCAGCGGCATGTAGTCGTCATGCATCATGGCTTGATACTGGATTCGGGAATACTCTGCGAATGTTGAGCCATTATAAATGCTCTCCATCTAGACCTTGATATCGTCAAAACCTCGCGCACATTCAACATATTGTGGAAATGGGTTAGGAGCCATCGGAAAGTGAAGAAAAAATCATCGATGAATTGGAGTTAAAAGAAGTTAATGAAATCGGCGAGAGCAAATATGAGGACTTGATCTGAATATAACCACGGATTTCTTGGTTAGGCAGCGCACCGCAGATCAGCGAATCAGCAAACAAATCCCACGAGTTCGGAGAAGATCCTTAATAACTCCCGTATCTGGATTTTATAACTTCTTCTTGGAATTACGATTTTCTACAGAAAATACACCTGCTTATTATGCATTGACATATCTACTCCCTTTACACATGATACTCAAAACAATCGATGAGTTAAAGAAAAAAACAGCTTTATTTTAGTTTTTACCACTTAGAAGGCATAAGTAAGAAGAACTGACTTTGTTACAAAATGGGAGGGACAAGAACTGCAGGTAGGGAAGAACCTAAAGATGCTTGTTGTTCTCCAAGTCGTTAAAGGAACTGAACCTTTCTTTCCGGGCGACGAAAAAGCACTTGATGACTACTACTCGCAACCATTGGCCACTACCAGTACAGTTTAGAACACGTCTATCAGTTACTCTTGCTAAGGATCAAGACTTGGCTACGACAGTACTATGGAAGACGACAGGTTAAACGGACCGGGGCTATGATGAGTGTACACAGAAAATTTGTGTTGGACAATTATGATTATTTTATTCAAAACAGTAGTTGATAAATTTGTGTTGAACCAAGGAAATTACTTTTTAATAAATATCAATTTGCAAATGCTCTATATTGTGAAATTTCCATCATTGGATATTGTATTGATATTCTATTGTTTTTATAACATATTTGTTAAAATATTAATAATTATTATTCATACAAATTTTCTAGTTTTATGTCTTCTTTTTATATAATATATATTATATATTATATATATATATTATATTATACTATATATATATATATATATATATATATTATATAATTATATATATAATATATATTAATAATATATAGTAAATTCTATTTTAAGCTGCCCCCCCTAGGTTGGAAGCTGGCGACGCCCATATATATATAATAATATATATTATATAAGAATATATATATTTATATATAATTATATATATGTATATATATATATATATATACTATATTATATATATATATATATATATATATATATATATTATATATGCTCAGCGTCTGGTAGCCGTCATATGTATCTTAAAACTATTAATGCTAAGTAAAACGGAATACATTGTGGAATGTGGTCCAATCTCTGCAGAAATGTAAAAAAAAAAAAAAAAAAATTAATCTCAAAACAATAAGCTCAGCTGAAAAGGATACATTTTTGGATCTCGTAAATTTCACATAAGAAAGGTAAAAAAAAGATAAAAATTTTGCTATTTTTCCCATTTAGGGGTCGAGCCGACGGGGAACATAAGGGGGGATGTTTTCCATACCCGTAGGAGGGCGGAGGAACCCCGCGACACCAAATACCAAGAGCGGGGGTTCCGAGACCCTCCCCGGGGGGGAAATAATCCTACCCCGTAGTTCCCTCGAGGCGAAGACCCCGAGCTCCTGCCATCGGGGGCGAGTCGTCAATACCCTTGGGTATTTCTTTTTATAAAAAAAAAAATTTAATAGAAAGTCTTTATCTTTAACGAGGAAACCAATAAAGGTCTCTAAATAGGCCTTCTATCATATTACTATAATTATAACTGAATTCTTTATTTTTTTATTTTTGTTTTACAATTTCCTATCCAAATTTTTCTCGGATTTCCACAAAATGTATTCCTTTTCGCTGTAGCTATTGTAGTGTTTTCTTAGGAATATAATTTTTTTTTTTTTATACATTTTCTGGGCCAGCATTCCAACGCTGACGCATATATATCTATTATCTATATATATATATATATATATAATATATATAAGATATATATATATTATATATATATATATATACTATATATATATATTATATTAATATTATATATACTATATCGGTGTAACAGAATTATCTGGTTAAGAAAATATAAGAAAAAAGAAAAAGAAGTATTTCTAAAACAACTCAACATCTATTCAAATTTTGGATAAATTATTTTTATAATAATATCCACTTTCGTCTCTCTGCTAATTATTTTCCTCCCCACATGCGCCCAAAATTTCGTCTTATCTCAAAAATACAAAGGTCCTACATTTAATTAGAATATTTATATCTGTATTCTTATGATCTGTATTGATTTTCATAAACACTGCGTATAGAATATTGAAGTCCAATCAAATTCCCCCTCTCATTCGCCCTTCTCAACCCGAGTAATTCTTTAGATTTCCCAAATCATTATTTACCCTGCAATGGTACTGACAGTTCGATTGTAATTACGTGTCCTTATAGTGATTTCTGGTAAGCCCATATTTATTTGATTTTATAAAATTTATTTTACACCAACAAAACTTTTACATTCAAAAGTCGAAATCAATTATTACACGGTTTAACTTGAACAGTCGTCTTACAAATATTTCGTTGAATAATTAAATTCTTTTCTCGATTCCGCTTTTCAGATTTTTAATTTTTTTTGAGATTTATTTTCCTTTATTTAAATTTTATAAACTTCTTCGCTACTTCTGTGTTGATTGGATGACCAGAAATATTTTTTTTTTCATATTTTTTTTCTTTCTTTGTTTTCCCCAGCAATTTAAATAAACTCTCTCACGAGTTTTAGTCCAAAGTAAAAAATAAAATTTTGTTGCTTCAGATTCGTGTTCGATTTTTTTTTTATCTTACAATTGTGATCGTCTTACCTAGTTCCATCTTTTTAAATTTGAATCTAAACTTTTAATGTAGTCTTTTTTTTTTTTTGGGTGAATATTTCCTGGCTTTCCTTTTTATCTTTTGTATGTGATACTTCCCTTATAGTTTTAACAGTGAGGCCTTATTAATTTAATCAGTCATAAGGCCACAATATGATAATTTTTTTTTTCCTAAACATGCATATACTGTTTACTAAATAAAGATAAAACACCAGTGAAAATAATTAATATAATAAGTAAGCAGAAAAAAAATATAATAATAATAAATTAAAAATAATAATAAGCGGTGAAAAAAAAAAAAAAAAAATAATAAGATATAAGAAAGCAACAACAGTAATAAACTAAAATAATAAGACAGGTCAAAAAAAATTTGATAATTAAATAATAATAGTAATAATTGTTATGCAAATGATATAATCTTAATCTACCCCTGGTTGATAAATATTATTAAAGCTGATGAGATTATCACACAGAATTTGAATTTGCCTATATATTTGATTTAGTTTTTTTGTTTCAATTTATATATAATTTTTGACGTCGGTTATGGTAACTTCACCTCTAAAGAATATTACGCTAATTTCCTCCCTTTTTTTTTTTTTTGTCATTTTATTATTTATCCTCACCCTCGGGGTTTTTTTTTTTTTTATTTAGAACATACCGCTTGCTATGTTATTTAAGTTTTAACAGAATATATAACATACACTCATCTACACTCTACACTTCAACCACCTGATTTACAATTTATGGTTAGTTGGAAAAATATTGTGTTTATTATATGGTTCAAACTATTTTTTTATATTGCATTAATCTAATTTCATTTGATTCCGACCAAGAAAAGTTTTATGCCGTTTTCGATTTTTTTAATCTTTTGTCATCATCCATTATGCTCGATTTTAGATCTTCATTTGAAAATCATGTATTTCGTCATCAAGAAAGGACATTGTTAACTCTAACTTCAATTTTAACTTTGAGAAAATTATGTTTAGCTTAACAGGTTTCAAATTTCATGCACAAATTCCATGCCTTTTAGCAGGCTTCAAATGATTTTGTGTACAGCCCTCATTGCCTTAGCTGACTTTATTATTTTATTTTTTTTACGCACCTAGTACTGCGTCTACTTTTGGACCTAACCTAGCGTTGTAATCAAGATTGAACCTAGCGACATGATTGAACCTATTACCTGGCTTAATATTGAAACTAACATTTCCGTTCTGCATGATTTTCTGCACATTAAAATTGAAGCAGCAGATTGCGCCTTTTATTTACAAGAGCCTAAACTTTGTACTCGTCCACAAGGAAGAGTTGGTTAAATATTTGGGGATATAATATATATATATATATATAATATATATATATATATATATATATTATTATATATTTATTAGTTCGTAAATATATGTTAATAAAAAGTATATATTAGAATTTAATCCCTTTTGTTCTTACTTAACTCATTTGTGTTTCAAAAGAGTAGATTTTTTAAGACTGTATATTATCTAGGAGGGGAGGTATTCTATACGGTATAAATATATATATATATATATCTTGTTAAATAAATATATTTATCCTATAGAGCCTTTTAAAAACAAAAGTAAATGAAATGTTTATTCTCTTGTATATAAATCTCAATTGAGTCTGTATCGTAAATATAGTATAAGTACGCAGGCGTACTGTAGTCTTGAGTGAGTCTTGTAGAGCCGTTTGTCGGAGCCAGACGTGTCAATGTGTTGGCTAAGTGAGCGTGAGAGTCCCGAGAATCTGTAGCTAGACTATGTTAGGCTACGCCACAGAAACTGTGTTTACATTGTGAATTTTATGTGATGTGATTTTAGATATCATTTAATATTTAACATTTTCTCGTATCCTTTGTAATCTTAAGAAGTTTCTACTGTTATTTGTTAATATTTATAATACTCGTGCAAGTGAGTATCTCCGATTTCCATTATAATCCAATATTTATATTCTCGTTTTGCGCAGAAGAGCGTAAGTCATTTCTACAATTTTATAAACTGTGTTGTGATATCAGATGAAACATTGTGTAATCTCGTAAGATTTATTTGACTTTGTGAAGATTTATTAAAGTTAAATACCTGTTCTACAATTATCGTTTTATATTTGTGATAAATATATAGACTCGTATCTAATCTATAGTATTTATAGAATCTACAGATTTCGTTCAGGTAAAGTGTGGTCGTTTTGATATAATTGACTCTATCCTCAAACGCTCAAGATTTGTTTATATTTTAAAGGCTCTCTCATTCATTTTTGTAATTATTTCAAGACTCTGATTTTAAAAGCTACATTTATATTTATATCTTATATTGAAGAATAAAATATCTTATGAAGAATATATATTATTAAGGATATATGACAATTACTATTGAAACTCTTTTATTTTTATTGTGAGGAAAATATATTGAAGAATACATTTTTTGATAACCATTTATTTAAAAGGATATTACAATATTTCATGCATACAAATGACAAGTAAAATTTATATAAAGTGGAACGTTTCTCATTGAGTATCCTTCTTATCCATTTTCTCCATCAATATATTAATCTGTCATTTTGATGAAAGCGTCTCTCAAAGTCTTGCAGCATTTTGAATAGATCGAAGTCTGATTAGGTACATGGTCAAATGTTGAACAAACCCCCCTGTAATTCCAAAAGAAGATATAGGCGTAAAGAAGTGGCTTAACCGAGACTAGGATTATAGTCAAACGTGTTTGAAAATAAATTTTTTATTGATGGAGTGGCGACCGAAAATAATAAAAATTTAATTGGCCATTGTGACTTGTTATATGAAGAAAGTTGTCACGTGATCAGAATTCCCTGGCGGCCATCTTGTAATTTGTATGCTTCCGAAGGATGTCAGGAAAATCTACAGAATATTTTTTCTACGCCTCAATCAATGATCTTCTAGATTCTTCGTTATTCCTCGATTTTCTCCGTCGTGTTTTCAAATTTCTTCAGGAAAGAAAAATTGTAGACCTTTGTTTTTGTGGTATTCAGAAAAAGGTAAAAAGTGTATCGAAGGATTATACAGTGAGTGTAATGAACATTTTCTTTTAATAATTATTTGGTAAAGTATTAAAAATATTTTATAAAATAATTTTTTTTTTCTATATTTATTATTAAAATTATACAGAAACAGTTAAATAAGTAAAATATTCTTATTTTGTGTATAATTTAAATACAGATTAAATACTCGCTCGTGATTGGTAGAGGCACCAGTAATGGTGATGACGTAATAATATTGGCCATTCTAGCCTCAAAGCAGTTCATGGAAATTGAATATTTGTTATAAAATATTAATTAATATTTGACTTTTAATATTTATTTATATTTAAAAATATAAAGAGAAATTCATCTTGAGATATATTATTACTGAAAAATAATAAAGTTGGTGCATTTTTGTCACATATTTTTTTTTTGTGCAAAAATATTTATCCAGTTATTTTTTTTTTTCATTCGTAATTAATCAGATGTAATAACGTGGAGGCTAGTAATTTGTAGTCTGTCACCTCGAAGTCATCCTGCTTGTAAACTGGAAATAACCAATTTCTTCATCTCTGCGAATGAAATATTTTTGTATCTCAATTAAATACCTTATTTTTCTCGTATAGGCTTATATCATTAAAAATAATAAATTGATGTTTTTATAAGCAAAATATTACAAAATTTATTTTAGTATATATACAAAAATATATTTTAGTATATTTTTATATATTCTATATTTATATTTATATATATTATATATATATTATTTATTATATATATATATATATTATATATATATAATTATATATTATATAAATATATATATTATATATTATATTATATTATATATAATTTTTTGGCTACGGAGAGTTGATTTTGATCATTTGTGAGGATATTAAGAAGATTTTTTCTTGTACATTTATTTAAATGTTGGTGGCATTTTTTTTTGAATGATTTTTTTTTTTCTATCAGAAATGACAATAATTGTGGGGGAAGGATTTTTTTTATAATTTTTTGCTTAAAAGCACATGCATTGTAGTATCTGTACACATCGAAAATAAATTATTTTTGAAGAGTGTGGCTGATTCTTATTTCGGAGGTATCTTATGGTGTGTGGTGTGTCTGTGGGGCACATCACGTTCATTCAAATCATCTTATTTTGCCGAAAGAAGGGCAGGAGGACAGGGGCTGTGCTCCAAATTCTCAAATAATTATATATATATATATATATATAGTATATATATCTATTATTATTATTATTATTAATATATATATATATATATATTATATATATATATATATATATATAGGAGAAAAGAAGTATTTAACAGCAAAAATTTCTTTAATTCAAAATTATATCTCCAAAACTACAATAGGCACAAGAAAACTAATATTGCTGGAATGCTGGTCAATTTTAGTGCGGAAAATGTTAAAAAAAACAAAAATCTTCAAAACTACGAATTATTAAAATTTTGCTTTTTTTTTTTTTTCTAAAGAATACCCAAGGGTATAACCTCACCGATGGCAGGAGTCGTGGTCTTGTCTCGGCACTTCGGGGAGAAATAACGGAGTGGATAGGACTAAATATCGGGACGCGCCATACCGGGATGAGGTCTCACCGGAAGATCGATGCTCTGGAGAGTAGTATGAGGTGTGCGTTGGAGGGTTCGTCCGCGCCCTCCCCATACGGGGAAGACGCTTATGGAATAAAACTCACCAACCGCCCTGTGATAGTCACCCCCATTACGTGCTAGATCGTCCCCGTTGAGCTGCGTGAAGGCTGAAAATGACCTATATATATTAATAAGGTATTATCAGACTATATAATAAGTTATGAATAAAAGTTAAGTGAGTTGTGTTGGTGAAGAAGAGATGTTTTAAATGATTGAGTGGTGAGATATTATAAATTACTTATAAGTTTATATAGTAAGTATAAGGTAGGATGTAAGGTAAGCGGTCAGTAATGTTGATATATATTGTAATACATTTAATGTTATATATTTATTGTATTTTAAATATAGTATACTATGTGCCTTCCTAAAAAAAAACAATAGCAATATTAATTTTATTTATTTATTATTATTTTGTTTTTTTACATTTCCTTAAATAAAAATTTTACAGGATTCCCAAAA
>JABUQX010064792.1:22500-32500 GCA_015478945.1 Trachelipus rathkii
AAAGAACAGATTTTCACGCATTTTTTTGAATATCTACTACTTCTCACGGAGACTGTTATATCTTCTCATCCAAATACGAGGTCCTCTATTTAGGGGACTTCAATGTATACACAACACTAAATGGTTGGGGTCCCTGTACTGATTTAGCAGCTTGGGAGGAGAGGTTCCTCTTTATTTTCTCACGATCTGGAGCAACTAATTAAAGAACCACACCACATTCCGGATTCGTCCAACCAATCTTGAACCACACTTGAACCTAAGTCACCACTAGTCACATTTCTCTTTAAACACCAACCTTCGGCTCCTATTGGTAAATCTACCACAACCTTATATCTCTTTAATTTTAAAATACTTTCTCTCCAACAGCTCCATCCTGCCCTACTCCGTTTTTTCTGGCACTTATTGATCGGGCCGTATTGGAGCCTTGCTTGCTTCTACGCTCTTATATTGGAATGTTGCTTTGACTTCTGGTGACGCACTATCAGCTGTCTGCCGATAAGAGTGGGCAGCTGTAACGTATGATGAGGAATGGTTCAGGATTCTTTTTACTTCTTCGAGGACCTAAAAGTCTTTCTCTCCTCATAAATCCCATGGTTCGATCGTAACTTGTTCTTTGAGGCCATTCAAGGCTAGAGACCAGTGCGTATCGGGAGGGAAATTTCTCGTTCTCCTATCACTCTTTGCTAATTTTCATTCAGCTTAGAAATCGTGCAGGGATACTCTTACGACGAGCAAAGCGGGCTTTCAATCAATACCGAAAGTGCGCCAAATCTCGTTTGGTGGTTTTCGCATACTGACAAATCTGTTCTGGCCTCTTGCCAAAACATCTCTAACAACTCTGTAAATCTGCCTTTTCTCTCTTTCGTTCTGATGGTTCTGTTTCTAATTCTCTTTCCTTCTGAAAAGGCAATCTCTTCGGCCTCCTATTTTCCTCTAACTCACACCCCTGGATGATTCTGGCATTCCTCTTCCTCCTCCTTCTCCTCTCAGGTGTCCTATGCCTTTTCAATGTTATTACAGTTTGATCGGTGCATTGGGTTCCTGAAATCTATCGGACGTTAGGAAAGCGGGTGGCACGGATGGCATTCCTCCCCGCGTTTTGAGGTGGTGTCCTTCGTGCTGGCCCTTACCCTCGTTCACTATATTTCTCTATGTCTCAATAGCTAACTTACTTTCCCTCAGTGGATTTTGGAAGCCACGCACATGCTCCAGGGCCAGTTATAAAAAGGTAGCCGCTCTGATCGCTTCTTAACTATCTGCCCTATATTGTCTCTTCACTTGTATTTCTATCTAAGATCTGTGAAACCCTTCTCAACTTGTTGTCGCTTGTGGTGTAAAGTCGTGTGTACTTTTCTTCTACGTGTCTTTGTTTTTTGTTTTTTAAATAAAATTAATTTAAACTTTTAAGTTTTAAAGTTACTTTCTAGTTTTGAATTTAAATTCATTGATTTCGATTAATTGGGATTTTTTCGTTTTGATTTATTTTATTGTTGCCACTGATTTTAAATGCTTACTTTTTGTTTAGACTATTTACCCATACCTGGAATCAATAACTAGAAGATTTTAGTTTAGTATTTTATATTTCCTTTTAAAACATTATTATAACATTATTTTAATATAGGATTTATTTGTTTCTTTATTAATTATTGGATAACGTATAAAGTTTATTTTTAGGTTTAACTAAATATCCCAGTTTACCATCTACCTTGGGATACTCTATTTATTATTTATTTTTTTTTTCTAACAATTAGTTTTTAGTTAATAACTGTTAGTACACGATCGCCTTGTGTGTGTGGTGTGGTTGTGTGTGTGTTGTGTGTGTGTGTGTGTGTGTAGTTTGTGTGGTGTGTTTGGGTGTGTTGGATGGATTGAAGTAAACGTTGCGAATTTTTTTAAACATTATTAGATATATATTATAAAATTTTTGTTTTTGTGTTTTTCTTTTAATTGACATTGGAAAACGTAAAGTTTATTATTTAGGTTTTAACTAAATATCTCCAATTTTACCATCACCTTGGGATACTTTTTTTTATTTTTTTCTAACATTAAATTTTCTAGATATACTGTTAGTTTAAACATACTAATCGATGCATTGTTATTTGTGTGTGTGAGTGTGTGTGTGTGTGGTGTGTGATGTGTGTGTGTGTGTGTGTGTGTGTGTGTGTTGTTAAGTAGTGTGTGGATTGAGTAATACGATGGGTAATTTTTTAAATCACTACTTAGACCGCTTGTGTCGTTTTGTTTGCTGCAGCGGCTGATCGAATGACAGGTACGAAGTAGAATGTGGTGTGGCGCACTAGGCGGGGTTATTCTATTGACTTTGCACTAACGTTCGCTTGGCTGCAGTGCTAATTATACAACGAATCTGTGGAAATATCACTCTCAAACTCTCAAACCTAACATTTTTATTATTGTCTGATTTGAACCCAGCTTAGGCCAGGGATTACTTTTATTCAAATAAACTTAATATCTCTAAACTATAACTTTTTCATAATTTCCGTCCGACTAAATGGTGGTGTCTGTGCCTATATATAACAATAAACCTCCTGTAACACGTCCTCGAGAATATCTGAATCTTTACCTAATTTCTTGAATGTTCTGTGCTAAAAAATCTTTTCTCACTACTACTATCATTCATTACTTGTGTTTCTGCTACTGCTCCCCTATTGGATTGAAGATAATTTTCAAATTTTTTTGACTATCTTACTACTTCTCATGAGACTGTTTATTATTTACCCATTCCAAATGCTGAGAATCCTCTATTTGGGGATTTCAACGTTTAAACACTTTCAACACACTGAGTGGTTGTTCTCCTCTCACACTGATGCAGGCGGGGAGGAGGCCAAAACCATTCAGTATTACTCAACGTTCCTGGAAACAGTTAATTAAGAGAACCTATCACATATTTACCAAATCGTCCTAACCAATTCTTGAATATACATGACTGACCTATGTTTCACCACTATCCTTCTCAGTTTTAAATACACCATTTCTCCAATTAGTGGTAACTATTGACCAACAATCTTTGTAAAGCTCTTTAATTATAACACTTTTCTCTCCAGCAGCCTCCACCATGTCCCTATAACGTAATTTCTGGTCCACTTTGGAATCCGGGCTAATTGGGGTTGGGAATATGCGTTGTTTTTTTGGCTACTACTTGGAATAATCCTGCTTTGACTTCTCGGGGAATTGCCTCGGTCCCGCTCGAAAGGTGGGGGCCGTAATCACCTATGGGATGAGCAAGGTCGACTTCCATCTTCAACTCAATCTTTTTTTCTCCCACAAAAATCACTGGTTCGATTCAGCTTGATTTCTCTCATGCGCCTTAAAATTGGAGAGAGACACATTGCGTATCGGGCATGGAAAAATTCTCATCTCCTATTACTCTTAACGTGGAATTTTCATTCTGGCTCGTTAATCGTTGGCAGGCGATACTATTCGATACAGGCTTAGCCGCAACTTTGCGAGCTAAAAGAAGGTGCGAACAACCTGCTTGGGTTCTCCTAACAGATAAAAATTTCTGGCCCCGTTCCGCAAAAAACATCTACCTAAACACTTTTTGTAATATCTGCCTTATCCTCCCTTATTCGCCATCTGACGGTTCCTGTTCTTGCTAACCTCCTTTACTAGAAAGGCTCAAATCCATTCGCACTACAGGGCTTTTTTCGGATACTAATCTGATTCCACTGAGAAACGATATCTGAGCATTCCTCGCTCCTACTCCTTCATGGGCCTCTCAGGTTACCCCATGTCTTTACCTGTGCATTACACATGATCGTGTGCATGGTATATCCTGAGAATCTTATAACGTCAAGAAGGCATTTAGCTGGCCTCGGAATGGCATTCACTCCCCGTGTTTTCGAGGGAGTAGGTGGCTTTGAGCTGAGGCGCCTGTACCTCGTTCAAACTCTACTGCTCTATGAATCTTTAAATACTATACTATTTCCTCAGTTGGCTGGAGAGCGCGCACAATTCCCACCGATCGCCGTAAAAATAGTGTGCCGCTAACCTGATCCTTCTAACAATCGCCTTATAGCCTTCACTTGTATTCTATCTAAAATCTATGAAAACTCTTCTAACTCTCATTTCTGGACTCATCTGGAGTCCTCATTCCTTGTTCTTCAGATCACAGTTAATGAGCTATTAGTCGCATCGATTGGTATCAAACTGGTGACTATTATACTTTCACCTATCTAAGCTTGATTTAAGTCATATAATGCCCTTAAGGTTGTGTACAATAGGGGAAGTCATTGCGCTGGTGGCGCTTTATGACATATCGCAAAGGACTTTTGACACGGGATTTGGCACGCGTCACTGCTACTCATTCACACAGCTCCCTTTCCTTTGGTTTCCTACCTCTCTTTGCTTACTCTTATGTCTAGTCTTTCTCTCGCGATCGCTCTATATCAGCACTCGTTCATGGAGCGACCTCTTCCTCCTTTTCCCCTGTTATGTGGTGTTCCGCAAGGTTCCGTTCTATCTCCAACATTACTTTATTCTAACTTTTCATCAACGATCTCCTCAGCTGTACTGCTAACTCTGTTCACTCTTAAGCCGATGACTCAACCCTCCACTCTTTCTACTCACTTCAATATCTGCTCCTCTATCTGCCTTCTAGAGTTTGCCCTCTCGTCTTTCAGCTTCCGATTCTATCCTTGTCATCTAGGATGGCTGATTTCTTCCGGTGGGAGCTCACCGCAACCTTTTTTAAAATTCAATCTCTTTTAAAAAACTCCAACTTCATCTACATCTCCCTCTCAAAGACACCTCCCAATTTCCTATTTCCTTCGACGGCTCTAAACGTCTCTCCTGTGAATAACATCAACATTCTTGGTCTTAACATAAAACAATAAATTGGTCTTGGAAACCTCATATTTCAATGATTGCTAAGGTGGCCACTCAAAGAAACTGTAGTTCTGTTCAGCGTTGCCGGGAAATTTTTTTTCCCTCTGCACAGCTGCTCCAGTATACTATAAGGGTCCTTATTTCGCACCTTGGGTATGGATTTTGTACTGTTTGCTCACACTTTGGTTAGGGGGCTCCGCTCCACCCTTCTAATTTGGATAGGGATTGAAGTCTAAAGCTTAAAGACCTATTAAACTGTTCCCCTTTAATTACTTTCAAACTCTCTTGAACCTTCTACTCTCCCCTGCGACGATGGCGTTGGCGAACTTATCTCTTTTCTATAGGAGTAACTGTTACAAGCGGTTTTAAGATGCTCAGGGTTATAGTTGGCCGCTCGTATTCCACCCACTCCATTGCGTCGCCCTCTGGAATAGCAATTTAACTAGGGTGCCATGAACTACGCACGCAATAGAATTTGCGTGATTATAGAGGAACCCCAGCACTTGTTTCGTGGCGTGGGTGCACTCTTTCTTTCCAGCTACTTCTGTTCTGTGGAAATCCTTGCCTTCTCCTGTTTTTCCAACTATATTAATCTTCCTCTCTTTAAAGCCCAGGTCTGCGCTCACCTGAGAGATTTGCCTTAGGCTGGGCTGGGGATTGGGTGGGGTTTCCTTGTTTTAATTTCCGCCCCCACCTAAAAAAGGCGAAGCCCGGGAAGGAGGGTTAACTGTTAAAAAAAAAAAAAAAAAAAAAAAAAAATCGCATTTTCTTAATCTCTGGATCTCATTCGACTTCTTTCCGAGTCGCAGTAAAACTCGCGCTTTTCGGCACGTCGAGGTCCACTGGCGATATATCTTTCTATCTTACTGATTTATGGTTTTCCGCCCTTAGGAACTTGGGGAGACTTGCGTGGTGCGCTGACATGATCAAAAGCAATTTGAACCGGGTATGCAAACGCGTCCACTAGCTTCTCCAAGCTCCCTTCCTTTGGGCTTCCTCCTTCTCTTTGCTTACTTATGTCTAGTTTTCTCTCAAATCGCTCAATATCCGCTGTTGTTTATGTTGTTGATGGGGCGACTTCCTCTTCTTTTTCTGTCAATTGTGTTGTTCCTCAGGGTTCTTGTCTTATCTCCTATTTATTCTCTCGACTTAATTCATTAGATTTTCGTGTAACCTTCCACATCTAACGATCTAATCCACTCGTCATGCCGATTGACTCGAACCCGTTCCATATCTTCAACTTAATTTCAGACTGGGGCTTCCTCTTTTTACTTCTAGAATTGCCTCTCTGTCCTAAATCTTCCGATTCTATTACCTAGCATCTGGATAGAAAATATCCAGAGGGTGGGGTCATCTCAAACCTTGTGAAATTTTTAATTCGGTATAAAAACTCAACTTCTACAAAATCTCCCTCTATACAAACACCTTCCATTTCCTATTCTCTTTCGACGTTTTATCTCGAGTCTCTCCTGTTGACAATAATATAACATCCTTGGCCTTAACACATAAAACAAAATGCTTTTTTGGAGGAACACACACATCACAACGGCTTTAAAGGGTGGCCTTACAAAGATGTTGGAATGGCAGTTTAGATTACAATTCTTTTCTTTTCTCTTCTCAGGAATTCCAGCTATACAAGCGGACCTGTCATCCACAAGCTTGTATGGAGCAGTACTGCCACTCATAATCTGGGGGATTGACTTCTAGGCTTCACCCCGACCTATTTGGACATTTGAGTCGAGTCAAAAGGCCAAGGACTTATAAAAACGTTCCGTACTTTCCACTCACTTCCTCTAATCTTTGCGGTCGCAGATGTTGGTGCTCCTATCTCTTTCTATAGGTACCTTTTAGGCAGTGCAGGTGCTCTAGGGACTCTGTCACTATCACACGTACCACCACCTTTACGACGCCCGCGTAGCACAAGGGGTTCTGTATCTGCGCAAGAGTTTTGTGTGGATATTGGTAAACTACCAAGGCTAGTTCGCTGCGTTTAGTGCTCTTCTTTGTTACCTGCCACTTATTCTGTTCTGTGCGAATTCTCTTCCCATCTCTGTGTTTTCCGGCTGAATTTAACCTCCCTCACTTTCAAAGCTTGCTTCTGTGCTCATCTGCGCAATTTGCGTTAGTTTAAATTTTGTTGACTGAGAGTGTAATAACCCCTTCCTGAATAGGGCTCTGCCCGTGAGTGGTGGAGTTAACTAATTTAAAAAAACATACATATATATATATATATATATATATAATATATATATATAGTATATATATTATATAATATATATAATATTAAATATTATATATATATATAATTATATATATATATAATATATATCATATATATATATATATATCTATCAGAGAGATGCGACCGGGATCTATTATTATATAAATAACGATGTTTTTTTGCAAAAACAAAAATCTTGCACAAAAAAAAAACTTTTATATATTATTAAATATAGTAATATATTTATATATATTAATATATATATATTTATATATAATATTATATATATATATATATATATATAATAATAGTATATATATATATTATATATAATTATATATATTAAATAATATATATATATAAATATATATATATATATATATATAATAATTAATATATTATATTAATATAAATAAATAGCAATTATATATATATTAAATTTATAAATTATATATTAATATTAAATATATTAATATATAATATAATTTATATATATATCTTAATATTATATATATAACCTATATATATTATATATACTATAATTATATATATATAATATTAATTTTTTTTTTTTTTATCGGTAATTATGACGGGACAAACGTCATAAAGAGAGAAATCGACAAATTCCATATCTGAAATAAAAATTTAAAATCAATTCAGTTGTTTAAAAAAAAATAAAAAAAAAAAAAAAACAAAATTAAAAAAAAAAAAAAAAAATTATCTCATTGCTGATTTGAAAAAAAAAATCTCTATGGAATAAAATTGTTTTTTTTTATTTTTCTTTCCGTTATCCATGAAAATCATTCCCCTATCCCAAAAGACGGATCTAGAGCCTAACCATTCTAAACCTGATCATAAAAAGAAGGATAAGTAATTCAATATAAATAATTAGAAAATAGAAAAAGATTAAAAACTAAACTTGATACTTTGCAAAAAAAAAAACAAAAAACAAAAGACAAAACAAAAACACAGTGTTTTTTTGACAAAAGAAACACGATTAAAAAAAAATAGTTTTTTTAAATCTCTTTATATATATTTAATTTATATTCTATATATATATATATATATATATATATATATATGATATTAATATATATTTATATATATATATATATATATATATATATATAATATATATATATATATATATATATAATATATAATATTAAATATATATATATATAATATATATATAATATATACGAAAGGTGTGCGTTGTTTGTACAGTAGTGTGTATTTTTTGTTCAGGTGCATATATATATATATTATATATATAATATATATATATATATTATATAATATATATATATATATTAAATCATATATATATAATATATTATATATATATATATATATATATATATATATAATAATTACTAAGGCTTATGATTTCGATGGTATCCTTTTTGTTGTTCTCAAAACTAAGTTCTCCAAATTAGCATCTTCTCATGGTAAAACAATTTTATCTCTGCCTATCAACTTCAACCTATCCTTATAGGCTGGAAATTAGTGAATTCATTCAGTATGTCAAAAAAAGGTGAACCCAACTCAACCATCCGACATCATTTTAATCATTATTTTATCCTAAAAATTTAAATCTTTCTTTAACAGAGATCATTTGTAAATATTATAATTCTTCCATTTTTTTTCTTAGGTTGTCAATATGGCATCCAATAGGAGAGCTTGACCTTTTTTATCTTTCTCTCCTCACTGACCCTTGGACCCCTACTCTGGTGGAATTTCGTAATTTAAATATTTTAGTGATTATATATATATAATATATATATATATTTATATATATTATATATATAATAATATATAGAATATATATATATATATATTAATATATTACTTTTTAAAATAAATATATATAGTATTAATATATTAATATATATTAAAAGTCAAACAGATATTTGTTCCATCGAGCCTCCTTTCTATAGAATTTATAAAGTGAGTTTATCATTTGGTACCATCACATGCCTCCATTCAGAGAGTTTCTCTCTTTTTGGCGTTGTACACGTCAAAACATTTCTGACAAATAAAATGCTGCGTTTCATTTGAGTCTCCGCCCAGAAGGAAAAACTTGTAAAATCTTACTCCGTTTAATTCTCCAGCGCTTACTTTCTTCAATCTTTGTATTTAGTAATGTTATAAACTTTAATCAAAATATTTTTCTAGCTAACCTTGTAACTTTGAGGCGAATTCGAACGAATAGGTTTTGTTTTTGTTTTAGTAAAAAAAAAAATATAAATAAATAAAAATATATATATATATATATATATATATATATATATATATAAATATATATATATATAATATATATATATATATATATATATATATATATATAATATATATAAAATATATATATATAATATATATATATATATATATATATATATTAAATAAGTATATATATAATATTATAATAATATATATATATAAATATCTTAATTATTAAATATTAATATTTTTTAATATATATATTATAAATATATATAATTGTTATATAATATTATATTAAATATTATTATATATATATATATAAATTAAATATATATAATATATATATTTAATAATATACTAATTATATATTATATATATTTATTATATATATTATATATACATATTTTATATATATATATATTATATATATAATATATAATATATATATATAATATATATATATATATATATATATATATATAAAATATTTTTATTAATATATATTTTTATATATTATATTATAATATTATATATATATATATCCATTAATAAATAAACTTGTTCTAAATGACAAGACTTTTATTACAAAAAAACATAAAATTAAAACCGCAGAATCACGTGACATCTCTTTCAGAGCTCATTTTTTATAAGTTTTTAAAGGAATCTATAAACTTATATCGAATTGGTTAAAGAGGCTTTTTATGAAGA
>JABUQX010064792.1:45000-61041 GCA_015478945.1 Trachelipus rathkii
TTTCCACTTTATTCTTGTCCATGATTCCCTCTTCAAGAGCATTTCTCCCCTGCTCATTGCTATACTTATATAGAAAATTGCTGGTGTCTTGCATTAAGAGAACACCAGCATATTTCTATTTTTCCTCCATCGACATGTTGCTAGTCTCCCTCTCAGGTATGAGAGTAAATGTCTGCAAACATGATGATCTTCAAAGTGCTGGGGTTTGCCTTAGGCAGGCCAGAAAATACATCCTGTGGAGGGCAAACCCCGTTGTTCAGGACTCTTACTGGCTCCTTCCTGAACTAGTCTTGTGGTTGGAGAAATTGCTTGATTTTGCTCCTTAGAGCTCCGTTCCCCCTTAATCTCTTTCCTCTAATGAGGTAAGGCCTGCATCAGGGTTTTCGATCCCCTGAAAAGATTTACTCATTTTTCCTTTTAACATGATTAATTCCAGTGATTATTTGTTAACTCCAAGAGGCATGGGGGCATGGGGGCATGGGGGCATGAGGGCATGGGGGCATGGGGGCATGGGGGCAAACATGGGGGCATGGGGGCATGGGGGCATGGCTCACTTTCTTCCATTCAATTTTAACAAAAAGACAACCCCTCCTCTTATATACCTCGGAGGACTCCCCCACCAACGATCTACCCTATATGAATAATAAAATTAGTGAGTGAGTAAATAAATAAGTAAAGATAATTAATTGAGCAGTCCCCCCAAAAACAAAGCAAATTATTATTTTTTATTTCTTTTTTACAGATAAACACTATCGCTCACGGTCAGAGCCCTCATCTAGAAGGGGGTGTACTCATTTAATGTCCGAGCAGGATGAAGCCAAACCTTAGGAGAGAAAGCTCGCATTCTCCCACCCGACCACCGACCCACGATATATTTCGGGAAAGATAAAAACAAAACTAAAATTGGGATTCATCGCGTTTAGTGTAAAGCGAATGGAAGTTTTATTTCGATCGATATTGATCTAAATCTTCTGTGAAGATCATCCTTACAAGAGGGATGAACTTTGTACTTGGTACATTTAAGCAAGGTGATCAATTAATCAACATAATTTCAGTTACGGGGCAAATAATAATCCATTTATTGCAGTGAAATGTCACTTGACTTGCTACTGGTTTATTTGTGGTCTGATATATCAGCGTTAAGGGTAATTAGACTAATCTTTCATAACAGATCTGTACTTGGTGCTGTTTCTTTGAACATGTTTCTAGAATCCGTTACCCACGAAATGCGCCAGAAGATTAGAATGAGAGAACCCATATTGTCAATAAGATGGGATACTTTTACCACCGGAATGTTAAGGTCTACCACCTGATGATACATTGCCGAACAGATGTATTGTGTGTAGTAGAGTCAGGCCCGCATTTAACTACTCTAACGCCCATGGGCCCAAAAAAAATTTACGCCCCCTACATATATATATATATATATATATATATTTATATAATATATATAATTATATACTATATATATATATATATATATATATATAATAAATATATATATATATATATATATACAATATATATATATATATATATATATAATAATATATCTATATATATTATTATATAGTATTATATATATATATATAATATAATAATATATATAATATTAATGATATATAAATATATATATATATATATATATATATATATATATATATATATATCAATACTTACATTATTACATCTACATATCAAATTAATGATTCATTACAGGTTTTCGTCTTGCCTTTTCGTTAGCAAATTTGTCAATAATATCTTCGTAATCTAATTTTACTGTGAAATCATTTTCAATAGCAAGTACAGCAAGATGAACTAAACGCTGTTTGGACTGGGACGAACGTAAATAATCTTTAACCCGTCTAAGTGTAGAGAATGATCTTTCAGCTGAGCAGTTTGTCGCAGGAGTACATGAAAATAATTTTAAGCAATATTCAGATTTTGATATATATCATGAAGGCTTTTGTTATATAAATATTTGTTTAATTGGGACAAGGTTCGACTGCCATTACCTTCTTCTAAAAGCAAACATTTTAAATGAATGTATTCTGCTCGAAAATTTTCTAAGTTGGATCGATAGATTTTTTGTAATAATTTAGCTGATTTATGAATGTCGTCTGGGTCGGTTTCGGTTAGATTTGATAAGAATAAAAACTTTTCTGAAAATTCGCTGTATGCAAAACTTCGCCTATTTAATTCTGTTGACAGCTTATCTAGTATAGTATTGAAGCTTGCTTGAAGAATGCATATTTGATAATTTTCTTCTTTCTCAGATCTTAGTTTAGATACATTCTTGATGTCTTTTTGTGTAAAGATTTTCAATTTTTTTTGGCACAATTTTCGTAGGTTTCTAATGAACTTCTATTTCATTAACTAAGTTAGCACAGGAGTTATATACAAATTAATAACGGGTGGGCCAACAATCCATATCTTCGGAATTGCAATTTTTTATTTACGAACTCAAACTTTCAAGTATTGGTTCCCATATTTCAGACATAAAGAGTATTTCATAGGACTCAATTTTTTCTAAATTCCCTTTGCCTCTTGCTGAATGACTGGTTCCTCTCATTTTTATCTTCAGATATAGAGTTTAAAACCTTAACAATAGCTTCCAAACCTTTGTTTAGACTTTTACAAGCTTCTACTCGAGCGTGACCACCTTGTCACAATAAGTGTTTTGACAAGTATAATTCTTTTTGAAGACAAGATTCGTAAGATACCCCACGATGCGTAGAACCCGTAAAAAAATGTTATAAGATTCTGAAGCAAGCAAAAAAGAAACGCCTGTTTACAAAACATGTGGCGAAGCGCTAGATCCCACTATAATTAAGGAATGAGCTGAACATGGTATGAAATATGCTAGATGGTTGACCTCTTTAATTCTTGTTTGCAGGCCAGAATATATTCCTGACATATTAGCAGCATTATCATACGTTTGACCCCGACAACTGCCTATGTCTAATTCATTTGCTTTGAGAAAACTCATCACTGTTTCCGCTAGTTCTTTACCTGTATGAACAGGATTTTTAATAAATCTTAAAAAGCGTTCTTTGGGCGTACCTTCTTTGCTAACATATCTGATGATAAAGCTCAGCTGATCTTTATGAGTAATGTCTAGAGTGGAATCAACAATAATAGAAAAATACTTACTTTCCTGAATTTCTTTCACTATTTCACTGATTATCTTTCTAGCCATAATTTGGATAAGTTCTTCGTAAGTGCTATGTGATAAATAAGAAGTGCTTCCTTTGCCAGAATTTTGACATTGAGATAGGTGATTTTGTAAAAAAGGGTCAAATTCTGCAATAAGTTCCAGACACATCATAAAATTTCCATTTCGAACAGAGCCAGCTATTTCATCATCGCCTCGGAATGGTAACCCCCGTGAAGAAAGTTTCTTAATAACATAACAGCAATAGAACCTTTGTAGCTAAATTTCTCCAATATTTTACTTCTTCTCTATATTGAAGAGAGCAGCTACTTGTCAACTCTACATAATGAATTACTTAGTCTCTTCAGCATCAATATACAATCACTTTGGCGAACGGAATTTTCATGTTCAGTCAATCTTGTATTGCCATGCTTCCAATCGTTAAATCCTTCTGTTACAAACTGAGATACAACACCGCCTCCAAAAAGTTTACAAGGACCACAAAAGACGCATCCTTGACTGTTAGAGTACACTAAATAGTCACGTTTCACAAACAAGGATTTTGTTAAAAATCTACTTTTATCTGGATAAATTCTCTTAGAATTAAAAAAATCTATGTCTGAATTTTGATTAATCCCATTTTTTGCAAAGTAGTCTCGCGTGGCCTCACTAACCTTCCAATAAAATGGATCATCGCTTGGTATAAAGATTTCTTTGTCTTGTGCTTCGTCTACCTGGTCACTATTCTCGACAGTAACGTAAGAAGTCGATGCATATGTTTCACGATTACCCCTGTTATCGTTATCATCAATGACTTGAAATTACTTCAGATTCATCCGCACTCACGACAGATTCATTTGTCTTTGTGATAAAGAATGAGTCTACTTTTGGTATTTTAGATAACATTTCATTTTCCTTTCTCCTTTTCTCTTCTGCTATTTTACGTTATTTTGCGCCGCTCAACCGTTTCGACCATCCATTAATATCAAAACTGCTAAGTCACCTACTTGTTTAAAACAATAAATAATGTTCTACTTCTAAAAACTCAATTATTTAACTTTTAAATTCTAGAATAAATCATCATAACCGATGCACTTATGTATGTATCAGCCAGAGCACGTAGGCGGTTCAGGCCTAGCAATAAAAAAAACTATATTAGTCACAGACTCACAAATCAAAACCACATTAAATATCTGGCAAAAATGAAATGAAAGATATCAATCAGGGTTGCTAGATGAGATGAAAATGAAAATGCCAAATTAATGTTAAATAAGGAAAATCTTTAACATTTTTCTTTTTTTAACATGCAAAAATTGGTACTTGGAAACCACTGGTGAATGAAAAAGATAGAAAGAAATTATATATATATATATATATATATATATATATATATATATATATATATATATATATATATATATATATATATATATATATATATATATATATATATATATATATTATAATTATATATATATATATATATATATATATATATATATTATATATATATATATAATATATATATTATATATATATAATATAATCAATACAAAATACAACATATATTTTTAAAAAAAATAAATTAATATTCCGCCCTCCAGAATTTGCCGCCCTCCCGAATTTGCCGCCCTGGGCCCGGGCCCATGTGGCCCATGCTTTAAATACGGCCATGAGTAGAGGTAGCATTGAATACTCCATCGTTGGACAGACACCATGTCATTGAATTATTTGTTACCATCACAATAAATGAGTGGCCCAGCTATAATGTTATTTATTACAAAAATAAATTGAAATTACTTTCATATAATTAAGTAATATGTTTTTTGTGCGTTGAAAATATCGCTCTGATATTTTTGTCATTTTGTCCTGACATTTATTGGAGATATATGATCATCTAAAACCAGCAGCAATGGATAAGTTGAAGACAGCCATCGAGAGAGAAGGCGCCGTTATCCATAATTCCATATTAACTCTTTATCGCTCTTTGCAACTCTACTAAAAGGCCTTGCCAGAGTAATTAATTAATTAAGCTTAAAGTTTGAACACACGAAACAGTTTAGCATAATTCGATCACTGCCCTCTTTTATTTAGTTACCTAATAAAATATCAACGTTTTTCTAACATATTTAACGGTTAAATTTATTATTATTATTATTATTATTATTATTATTATTATTATTATTATTATTATTATTATTATTATTATTATTATTATTATTATTATTATTATTATTATTATTATTATTATTATTATTATTATTATTATTATTATTATTATTATTATTATTTTATTATTATTATTATTATTATTATTATTATTATTATTATTATTATTATTATTATTATTATTATTATTATTATTATTATTATTATTATATTATTATTATTCATTATTATTATTATTATTATTATTATTATTATTATTATTATTATTATTATTATTATTATTATTATTATTATTATTGTTATTTAGCTATTATTATCATTATTATTATTATTATTATTTTATTATTATTATTATTATTATTATTATTATTATTATTATTATTATTATTATTATTATTATTATTATTATTATTATTATTAATATTATTATATTACTATTTTATCATTATTATTATTATTAATTATTTTTTATTAAAATTATATTCATATTATTATTATTATTTTATTATATTATTATTATTATATTATTATTATTATTATTATTATTATTGTATAACCTTAAACAAAACTACTAGTTCAGATATAAATAACGCCCATATTAAAATATCATTATCAGAAATGACAATAAAGTAAATACATATTTCAGAATTTAATTAATTTACTTAAAATATAAATTTATATTTATAAATTAATTATATATTAATATTAATTGGCAAACATTAATCTCAATTGAAACAAAAATACCTTAAAAATACACCAAACTTAGCAAATCAAGTTAATATTATTCGTTTTAAATAAAGTTTCCCCCTTTTAAAGTCTTAAATCCCTTTGCTTTTTATCAGTTTCTCCCCTCTCTTTTCTTCTCCCCTCGTTTCTTCTCCCCTCCTTTATGCATGGAAATAAAGTCAGCCTTCTAGTCTACCATTAAATATAAATACAATTTGGGAATATGAGTTTTGAATCTGATATTTTTAATGTAATATCTATTAAATTTCGCACTCGCCCGACTATTTATACGAGTTTAGATAAACTTGTGTAGATTTTTGTGTGCGTTTAACAGTGTGGATAAGTGTGTATGTGTAGGTGGTTTTTTTTGTGTATGTGTAGGTGTGTGGATGTGTTTTTGTGTGAGTGGGTGGATTTTCATATAGAAGTTTTCTTCTTCTCTTCTTGTATTGTGGACAAAATAGCAATTCTTAAGATTTAAATAAAATCTGGTGTGGGTGTGAATGTTGGCGTGGGTGAATGTGGGTGAGTATGGGTGAATGTTGGGAATTTTCAAAGAAGCCTTCTTCTTTTCTAATTGTATTGTACAAAACAGAGAATTACTTAAAAATTTAAATAAAGAACACATATTTTCGTAATGATTTGTATTTTTGAATTGGTTTTGTTTGATCTTGGATTTATTAAATATTTTTTAAAAATATTATTTCTCTTCTTACTGTATTTCACTTGCAGAAATTTTAAATTTTACATTAAAAATTATAAATACTATATTTTTATTCCTTTAAATTTTTAAGTTAGACCAATTTTTCTTTATACTATTATATAACTTTGTATTTCAACGCTTTTACCTCACATAAGTGCCATCTTTTTGGCTCCTTTTGACATCATCTAATTAGCTTAAAAGTCAGGAATGATTTTGCTGCTCCACCATTGTGTCACTTGCTCTTCTCACTTTCTTTATCAAATTGCTTTAAAATAAAATAGATATTATTTTAAATATATATTATCAGGGGGAAGGGTTCTAATTAAAGGTAATTAGGTAAGGAATGTAAATATAATTATATATATATTTATATATATTTAACATAAATATATTAAATATATATAATAATATATATTTATACAGATATCTTCTAATTTACTCCAATATACCCCTCCTACTACTTGTTATATCTTCTCATCCATCTAATTGATTTACGGGTAATATTATTATATGTATAAGTAATAATAGTCTGAAAACCGTACTACTACTAGGGGCTCATTTACTATTACTGAAATCTTCTATCATATCCTATTTTACCACGCTACAAATTTCAGCTATATAAATACATTGTTACCTTTACGTAATATATATATCTATTAATTATGATAAATATATATAATTATATATATAATTCACTTTTCTGGTTAGATATATTTACTAATACTACTTGTCTCTTCATTGATCCAATTGTATTCTAATTACCCTTGCTATATGTGGTTGCTCTCTGATATTAGAGCCTCTATAATGAGTACCCTCATACCTGTCTGTCTGCAAGATTTAGAAAAATAGCGGACACCCAAGCTTCATTGCCTTATCTACTCCTACGTACTAATGGTCATTGTACCTTAAGTACTCTCGTATCTTAACTCTTAATTACCTGAGCAGCGGCCTAAGTTGCTACCTACTCTTCTACATCTCGCGTTGGTGGAGGTGTTTGGTTTGGTAAGGGTGCTTGAGTCTGGGTGATGTTTTCGCGTTGTTTTCTTGTTAAGTTCGTTGTCGTACGGCATCAACTGGTTGTGGGGCCATTCCTGCTGGTGTGTCTATGTGGTAGGGTGTAGTGTTTTCTTTTTCCCTCTTTAATTTCCCATTTCTCTTCTGTCGTCCTTTCAACAATCATAAATTCTTCACATGTTTTAATTCATTTCTATATTTATTTACAGACCTTTCCAAGTTGTCTAGAGTTATACGCGGCTATTTTGATTCTTGTGCTATATCTTTTGGGCCTTTTTCTAATGTCAGAAGGTTTTGTGGTGGCCACGTTCGTTGGGCTTTCCTAAGAATTGCTTCATTCCTTCTTAAAGACATCAGAAGATCAACTGTAGTACCAACTTTAAAAGGTCTACTTGTCAAATTCTTCCGCATTTCCCCTTATTTACATCCCAAAGACATCTTTGTCAATCTTGTCTCTATCTGGGGTAACTACCCCGCTTCTTACCTGCTCCAACGCTGTATTTTTATCGGCACTATAAAAGAATTTAGGAGTTTCGATTCACGCAAAGAAAACGAAGACATTATCTCGCGCCGACGCCCGTTCATACTAGTCAAGTTTTTTATTATAATCCATGATTTCCACACATATGAAGAGTTATGAAAACGAAACTTTTGCAAAGTGTTTTTCGAATCATTTCTTCACATTTTTGAAAATCTACATATGAGGAGTATTCCTGAGCCCTGGCCTTGAGTAACATCTGAACTTCCCTATGTTTGCCGCGTCGGAGAATAATTATGTGCTTATGGGCTGAGTCGAAAGGAATTTATTAGATACACACCTTTTTTTTGCATGTATTGCGGCATATTTTTATGGTTCTTCTGCATACTTATAGCTAATTCTAATGGGATATGATCAGGGAATATTCATAGCGTGAATTGGAAAAATTTTTGTTTTACATTTATTATATACAATTATGATGGCAACATCTTTCCCAATCCTCTCATAAAATATCCTTAGTCCGCGATGCTCTATATCATCAATAGACAAACTTATAATATAATGCACGTCAAATACTCTGGGAATAAACTTAACTGGACTGCTATAATTAAAGAATCTGTTACAGTTTCTGTTAATAATATAATATTTCATAAAATTTAGAATCTAGATGGATTAATATTGAATCATAGTATATGCATTTTAGCTCATCATATCACTTTGTTTCTCTAATGTAGAGAGTAAAACAACTTGTTTTCATTTTTCTGCTTTGCTGGGACCTTTATGATATGTTATCTATGATTAAAGCCCATTTCCTACTCTATTTCCTTACCATGTGTTTAGATTAATGTCACATCAGCACTCAATTAACCGCACTTTCAGATTAAAGACCGGGAAGTTCTAAATTCTATCTCAACTTCCACGATTTGTCTAGATAAACAATATAACGTTAAGTGCTGTCAACTCATATTACTCAAAGATAACATATATTTAATTTTCATTGTATGCCTTATACGTTGTGTTTCATTTATTTACTCTTACACGTACATCGATGTTATTCTTTTACATAATTAAATAACCAGACATTCGATCATTGATGATAACCATTTAAAAACTTAAGTTAGATAATATAGAGCAAAATAACAATAATAATTAGTCACAGACAATTATACATTGTACATAATCTCAACTATAATTTCAATGAAGTAATTTTCATTAACTTTCCAGCGAGTCATATATAATCATATTATTGATTCGAGTGATTATTAAGATAATAATACAGATCATTTTAATAATATCTTCAAACAGTAGTGAGTGATCTATGAGGTATATGCACACATTACAAATCATTGATGCAACAGATATATGAATAAATCCACATACCTTCATGACATAAGCTAACCTCAAACTATGCAATTAATGACATATAAAATTGAGACTTTGTTGTATAATGAATCCTCGCTGCACCTGTGGGAATCTCAGTTTTCACTACACCTATAAAATCATGTCGGATCATCTTGCTGAATGCAAACCATTCTATAACTTTTAACTTGAAATTGACTCAGTCATTTGACATCACTGATTGGACTTCGCACCAAATGTAGTTCGTGTTTATTATTAGTTTATTTGTTGGAATTCTTTATAATATTGACAACATCAAATCGAAGTAGATTTCCTATCAACTATTAAATAGAGTTTGTTTGACTTTTCACTATTCTTCTATGGTTTAGATTGGCAACGATTCGAATTCACTAACCAATGTGAAAGAATAAACTGAATAAGATGAGAATATATTATATCAGGAACCGGAACTCTCCACGTTTATTCTTTCTACAATCGCATCTTTCGTAATTGACATATGATCCAATAATCTGAGATGGGATGCCTCTGAGGATAGTAAGGATAGAGATAGATGACTAGGAGATTTTAAGTGAAGATCAGTGAAAGTGTATGATAGTATTAGATAAAGATGAAAAGAGATAAGATATAGAGATAGGAGAAGATTAAGTTTGCTTGGTTGAGTAGCGAATAAGATCGATATTTGTCCAGTAAAGTTTTATAAATCTTACCAAACTTGAGCACTGTTTCTTTTAAAACGTTTCCCACGAATGTTTGGATGGGAATGGCCGACGGTGCCAAAGTCACAAGTTTTAATTCCAGTTATGACGGTAGTTGCATGCGATTTTATCTCCAACGCAGGAATAGATGAAACCCTAGACGATTTTTTTTTTTTCGTTTTTTTTTGTTTCGAGATGAGTTTGTGGGATAAACAGAGAATCCTTGTAGATTATTTTGATACGATAAGTATGCTGATACTAGATACGAAGAATGATAAGATGGTGATTAGATAGATAGATGATGAATAAATGATAGATAGATACGATAGATAGATATTACACCAAATGATAAGATACCAGATAGATACGATAGATAGTCGATTGAGAGTATGGTTAGAATAATATGATGATAAGCATTTGTGTTAACGTAGATAGTAGGTATAGGATGAGAGTAGATAGAAGATAGATAGGATAGAATTAAGATAGATAGGATTAGCTAATACGTACTGTAGGACCTCTAATTTTCCGTATAATATGATTTAATGTATGAAGGTTTCATTCGTAACTGGTCTTATAAAGCTTTATGCTCAGTATAATCCGCGCGCTGACGTATTGATTTGGAACCTTAGTTGGAAGTTCTGGCCCTACATGTCTGTAATCTTACATTTGCACACGGCATCAGTTGCAGACTATCGATGCCATTTCGCATGAGGGTATCTTTTCGTGGCAGTCTGATGGCTTATGACAGGCGTGCTGAATTGGAGCTTGTGCGGTGGTTTATGTTGCGGCAGCATGTTTACGTTCGTGGGGAAGGTGCGTAAAAGAGCGTCTGGGCTCTGGTTTTCGGGCGTGGTTGCCGCATAGGCTATACGTCGTGTGGCTATGTGACGTCTCGGCGTGACGAGGACATGGCCGAGGCTGCCTAAATTGCATAGCCAGGGGCGAACAATTACCGTTCATGCTTGAAGAGAAGAATATCGAACTTGTAACGTAGTTGGCTAGGCATGATCAGACGGGGATAGCTTTCCACGCACCTGATTATTCCTACAGTTGTTCCTCAAGAGATGCGAAAAAAATAAAAGCAACCACTTATTTGAATATAAGTATACACGTTTCTTTTTTATTTTTTTTTTTTATTTAATTCATTTTGTTTTATTTATTTTTTAACCAGCTGGCGGCCTCAAAATCATGACTTTCTTTCGTTTGTTTTATTTGTTATGTCCATTACTTCGTTCAAACGACGTGACAGTTTGAGCACTTGACGCTCTTGATGATAGCGCCACTTCCCGTATTGCCCCTTAATGAATTTCATCTTTTCCCCACTTAAAACGTATACTGTGTTTGCTTTTGATTCTTTTTATTAATCTATAATATAGACGATCATTACTTATATCTCTAGTTTCTATTGATCCATCTAATCTAGCTCTGTTATATATCATTATAGTATATAAAGTCTATATATATATATTTATAGAGTTATATATATATACTATATTTTAATTATTCTATATAAATATATAGTAAATATATATATATATAATATATATATATATTATATATAATATATAAAAGGAACCATTTACTATACCTGAAGAGAATCACGAGTAATGAAATACCAATTACCAGTAATAATATTTACAGAAGGTCTTTGTGTGGCAAAATTATATGTGAATACCAACCGCTGTATTTCACAGTCTGGCTATAAATTTATGGAGCTAAAAAATTTGCTCTGCAGGAGGCTGGACCTCAGCACGTTTAGGTATGTCCCTTTCTAGTTTTTTTTCTAAACTTGAATTAAATAATTGCTGAAAAACTTGACGTTTCCTGTATATGCTATTCATTATATACCAACTAGATATTTTCAAATTTTAGAAAGACGTTAGGCAAACCATCAGAATCTTCCAAATCGTTGCATGAAAATCTTATGCTCCTGTCCATCTAGTGCTTTCATTGAGAGGATGGTTAGCCAAGCTGGCAACACCTCCAGTTCAAAAGAGTAATAGACTTAATCTGAAAAAGCTCACATGCTTTCTTTGTATCGTAATATATGCTTCTTCTTCGTTGAGGAAGTTTTAAGAAAATGCTTTCAAATAAGACTATAAATACTGTTAAGAAAGAGATAAATTAGGATAAAAAATAGAGCATCAAGCATATATAGTTGAGAATCTTTTTTTTCATGTAAATAGTGAATGAAAAAAGTAAAGATAAAAATTTAAAACTATAATAATATAAATGGAATATTTTGTATATTTTCTAAGTATTCAAAGATTTCAAAGGAAAATAATTTTTAAGTTAAAAGGAAAATTCTGACAGCTCCAGGGGTCAATCTTGAAAAGTAAGTGTATCTTGAATGGCTGGACATGCCGGTCGAATCCTGAGCAAATCCTGCGGCCATTCACGTACAGATGCCTTCATTATTTTAAGATATTTTTTTGTTATAAAAAGTTTATTTATAATGTCATTCTGTATGCTAATTCGCCTCCTTAATGGCATTGAGCACGGAGTTTTTTTTTTCTTATGCTTATTTTTCCTGAAAAATAATGTTCATCTTTTTGACTCAATATATAAATTCACATTTTTTTATTATTATTATTGTTTCCTATGCATTTTGTTGCGCTGAATTTATTGATACATTGTGCTAATTAAAACTTAATATCTTTTTTATATCTTCATTTCCTGATTTCTTTAAAACTTGCAGAAACATAATCATTTGAAAATAATACTATACAACATTTTATCAATTTATAAGTGGGACAAGGAGTATTAAATAAGAGAAGATGCAAAACTTTCGAGAAAAATAAGTTTAGACCAATAGTTCATGCCACCTTGTAAAAACTAAACTTTCCTTTTCGCAGAATTTTTTTTTTAACAGTAACCACCCCTCCATGGGCTGGGCTCTTTTCGAAGGAGGGGCAAGAAAACTAAAATAAATAAAGAACCCCACCTCCACCTAATGCACATCTCTTAGGTGAGCGCAGGCGTGGGGCTTTAAAGAGATGGGAAATTAATAGCGTTGAAAAACAGAGGAGGAGTTCCACAGAACAAAATTTGCTGGAAAGAAAGAGACCCTACAAGAACAAGTCTGGGGTATTCAATTTTACTGTCACGCAAATTCATCGACGAGCAAGGCACCCACTTGTGTTACATGTGGCGACGCAAGGGTCTGCGTTGTAGTACCTATAGAAAAGAGTAGTTGGCGATGAGATCAAAAACGTCAAGTCGCAGAGGATAGGAATGGTGCAGGAGAGTTTTGAAAGAAAGGGCGTCTTATAAGTCCCCTTAGCCTTAGACTCGACCCATCCAATAGAAGGGTGGAGCTGGAGCCCCCCCCCCCCCCCAAATGTGAGACAAGAACCCCCCCTACAAGGGCGGAATAAGGCTCTTTATATATACTGGAGTAATTGGTTGCAGAGGACTAAAGTAAATTCTGCAACCTGACACAGAACTTCAGCTTCTTTGAGGCCGAACCTTAGCACCATTGTAATATGAGGTTTTCGCGAGACAATTTGTTGGTTCTATGTTGACGACAAGAATGCTTCGAAGATTATCAGGCGAGACGTTAAGCTGTCGAAGGAAATTGGAAAGTTGGGAGATGTTTTTTGAGAAGGAGATTTTGCAAGTTGAGTTTTTAAAAGAGTTGAATTTACAGTTGCGCGTGATCCCACGCGGAAAATCCCATCCAGCATCGGGCCAAGGACCATAAAATCGGGAAAGCGTGCAAGACGAGAGGTAACCTCTAGATGCAAAAAGGGGGAGCAGATTTGAAATGAGTGCAAGAATGGGAGTTAGCCATTGGCACAAGAGTGAACAGAGTTAGAAGTACAGCTGAGGGGATCGTTGAGAAAAGTGGGGAATAAAGTTGGAGATAGAACAGGAACTTCAGAGGAACCCCACAATTAACAGGAAGGAGCGAAGAGGAACGGCTCCGAAAATTCAGACGAGTGCTGATTCTAGCTATCGAGTAAAAAACTAGGACAAGCATACAGTAAAGAGAAGGCGGAACCCAAAGGAAGCGCGAGGTATTCATTTAATATTTATTACAATTGTATCTCTAGTCGTGCTTTTTGTCCATGTAGATCGTGTTCTTTAAATTCTAAGATCGCATTCTTTGAATTTTTAAAGTTTACTGTAGGGATCAAACGACAGACCTTTCCGAATAGACAATGTCCATTAATAATAAATTATTTATTTATAATAACTTATGTAAATATTAATTATTTCTGTCTATACTATAGGATTAAGTGATGAATAGATAATGTAAATCTTAGCAATCATAAGTCTTTCTGTCATGCTATATAGTTTTCTATGAAAGGAAACAGCCTCAATAAAGTTGGATCAACCTATTCTAATATTAAAGCTGTATAAATAGTATTATTTGATAAAACTAAGGTTTCAGAAGTAATAATATTGCTTCTTTAATAGATATTGCCCAGAATACTAATACTAACAATTTTGCTTTCAGGCTTTTAAGAAAATTGAGCAATCACTAAGATAGATTAGTTACAATCGAAATGATGTAAATCTAACAGTTTCATATCAATAATATCTTCCCAGTTATGAAGAGAGAGAGCGACGATTGCTATATAATTGAGAAAATTGATTTATTATGATGAAACATTTGTCGGATACTAGCCTACAGAGTGCACAATCATTAAGTTGTCTGGATCCAGAGATCCCTCCAGATACACGAAGAAGTACTGATACAACGATCGTACTGTTGATCGGGTGACTTAAATGTACTATTGTTATCCATGATGATCAAGTTAGTGGAAAAAGAAGGGGCTGTATGAAATAGACAATTTCGCTTTTTTTAACGATTTAAAGGAAATGGGGAATTTTTTGAAAAAACTGGAAAATTCTCTTTGGATTCATGATCTGATCTCGCCGGTGAGATTTGCATTAGGGTGGGATTTCTTCAGTTTTTTCTACCCATCGAATTGCATTGGACCTGGGAATGGATGTTGGGAGTAGCCTGTAAAATAGTTATCAAGTTTGATCATACTATTCAAAATACATAAGAAGCGCGTTTAGTGTCAATTAGTATCATTTGGCACATTGAATTAAATGAGGATGAGAAGATCTTAAGGACATGAATATTGCGCACATATTGCTTGCCCTTGCATCCTCTGACGTGCCTGAAGAACAGTCAAGAATATGGGGCAAATTTCTTTGAAAACTTACACTGAAATTTAATGTATAATTATGGGGATTGATGGGCAATGGTGACTTTAATTACGATTTTGAACTTAGATTAAAATCCTCAAGTTTGAATAATAACAAAAATATTAAAAGGTACGGATTTATATATTATGTATATAGACATTATAAAGTGGTATTAAGGTAATATTACTTTTGAGCTATAGATTATATTATATATATAAATTTATAATATTTATATATTATATTATATTAGTATATATATTATATAGGGTAGTATTTCATCCCTTCTTTTTCCCGACTGGGGAGGGTGGTGAATGCTCCGTAAACAAAAGTAGTACGAAAATGACAAAATGAAAAATAAAAGAAGAAAGCTTACCACACCCTTTATACCTATTAGTGAGAATCGCCGCAGTCAGAAAATCCACTAGACCTTCATGGGACCACGGAGGACCTCACTATGGCATCTTGTCAATGGTGGGGTATCATCCCTTTGGTTCGCCAGGTGGCAAACTACCCCTCACATAAACCGCGCATTCATTTTATGCACTTCTCGCTCTGGAACTCATTTTCATCTTCTCCGTAT